>JAVXUP010001027.1:0-297221 GCA_033070095.1 Escallonia herrerae
CAATTTTCCCACAGACACAGTGAATTTGGAGTGTTGATTGCAAATATACAGAGGTTTACCATTTGACTTGTCAGGTGGAGTATTTGACCAAATGCATCTAATTATGGTAAATGATTGACGTGCTTCCGGTTTTGATGTAGAAGGGAGGAATTAATTAACGTTTGCATTAACATCTAATTCAGACAACTAGATTGCGCGCTACTAATATAGCGGATTACTAGCATCCATGTCAGCAATATTTTTTAGTCTGAGTTTTTGCAAATAATTATGAGATATTTAAGTACAAGTAAATAAATACCTCCGACTGATCAAATGCAGTTGTTATTTGAATTCAATTCAATGTTATCATGTACTAAACTTTATCCGGACTGGAAACACCAATAGAAGTGCTGCTGTAACTTCTAGGACTTTAGCGACAAAATTGGACATGGGGCGAAACGTGTAGCAAGCATAGTGTTATAAATTTTGAAATGTGACTTGTGGGGGTTAATGCAGACAGATACGGCATCAGTGCTTCATGAAGCGATGGGATATATCAGGTTTCTGCACGACCAAGTTCAGGTCTTGTGTTCTCCATACTTGCACCGTTTGCCTTCCTCAACTACCTACCTTCATGTAAGTACTCTCTTGCATTGTCAGGCTACCAGTTGAGTGAAATGTGTTTGACTTGCCCGTACAAGATATTATTTGCGTGTTCAAGGTGGATCAGTTACGTTTCCTGACGTGAAACTTTGTCTGACATGTGCCATGGTGTAAATGGGCCTGATTTGTTCAGCATATGTGTATTTTCACTACAAAATGTTAACGGATATTAAAATTTACAAGACTTAAAAGTGTGGCTAAAAGCTTTACTAGAACTATCAACTTTGTGGTCATGTTCGATAAATTTTTATCGATACGAATACTCCAGAGTAGGCCTTCTCTTCTGTTCCTAAAGAGTTGCTCCCTCCCTTCAGAACTTAGGGGGTACTTTTTTTTGTTAGATGCTTCAAATTTTGTTTAACACTACCGTAGATGATATGCCATATTTTTCATTTGAATCGTTAGAAGCTAAGTTCATCTTAGCCACATTTCACATGTAGTATGGGTAATTTTGGTATGTTATAATGGTATACAAAATGTTTTACTTTCCATCTGATACCAAAATTGTCAGAGAGATCTGAAGAGGGTTTGTTTTAGACTTTCGCTTCTCGGATTTTAGAATATGATATGAGAAGAATGACATGGGTTCCTTAAAAAAGCATGCCTCATATTCTAAGGTAGAATATTTGTATATAACCGAGGTAGTTCAAGAGTTTAAGTAAGTACTTACTGCATGCGTTGGACAGGAAGGCGGAGAAAACGGAGGACGTAAATTGGGGAAGGATCTGAGGAGCAGAGGCTTGTGTCTAGTCCCTGTAGATTGCACCCTGCACGTGGCAAGCTGTAACGGTGCTGATTTGTGGTCACCTGCTGCCATGGCTAATAATACTTCATCGCAGCAGCACTGAATCACTTCATTCTCAGCTTTTTCATCACCATTAGCCACACCATCGCTCACCCCTTTTTGTACATGGTACCATGGCTGCCTGCTTAAAATTCTTGTACCTTCGGCATAAAGGTGTCGTTGAGAAAGGACACCAAAACAAGGGTAAAAGTGACACAAGGACATCTGCCAAGAATACATACATAGGAGGAGAAAGAACAGACAAGTGTACGTTCTTGTCCTTTTTGCTCTGGGTGGAGAGAGAGCGTGTGCGGTAGGGGGTCAAAAAGATGGAAAATGTGTCTTTTAGGTTTTCTTTTCTGGAAGAACGTGAAATGTGATGTCTAGAAGTCTTTGCTTTTGGTTTGCATGGCTTACAGACTCTGCACAGTTTGAAGGAATGCATACCATATACCAATAACGGCCAATGCGTTGGTTTTGTAGTTTCATCTCCGGTAACCCTCCGGCAATGATATTGCCAGAACTAAAGAACTGTTGCCACCACTTGCGTAGTGTATAACAAACAATACAGATCCATATCGTTTTAACATCTCTTTTATTGCATGTATTTGGGGAACTATGTATAAAAGTAAGTGAATAAGTTCATTAATGGAGGCAATATGAGGAAAACATTATTAAGAATGTTATTGCTTGGCTCGCTAAATCATAGTCAGAGATCCACATTCATAATCAGATCGATTTGTCTTTCAATCCTGTTCCCAACCTATCTTGGCTGCACCTCAGGACCCAATGGGTCCTATTTTGCATGACACGTCGGCACAAATATTCAACGCTTTCAATCGATCAAACTTCTCACTTTTGTTACGTGATTTCGTCACAAAGAAACTCATTTTTGGCGTGACTTCTCATCGCGCCTCGACCGTCACATGTCGCATGTCACTCGTCAGTGTGCCTTGGCACTTGCCCAAGGAAGTGGGCCTTGCCTTTCCCCTTGGGGTGGACCTTGGCCTCCCCTTAGGGTTGGCCTTGGCCTTGGCCTTTCCACAATAGTTGGCATTTGGCCTTCCTCTTAGCACTTTCACTTCTCTTCAAGGGATCATGTGCCTCCGCAACGTCCGTCGCCTGCGACGACTCACCGACGTTTGTCGCCTGCGACGACTCGCCGACGTCTGATGTCCTCCGGGATACTACCTTGACGCGCTCCAAGTGCTCCGACACAAGGACTCACCCGCGGGGATAGACAACTCCTCTGAGACACTATCTCCGCTAGGGAGCTTTTCAACTCCCCTTTCGCCAGGTAGACGGCTCCTCCGGGATGCTACCTTAGCCTACGGAATAGACGACTCCTCCGAGACACTATCTCTGCTAGGGAGCTTTTCAACTCCCCTTCCGCCAGGTAGACGGCTCTTTCGGGATGCTACCTCGGCCAGTAGGGTAGACGACTCCTCTGGGATACTACCTTGACGCCCTTTGAGTGCTCCGGCACAAGGACTCACCCGCGGGGATAGGCGATTCCTCTGGGATACTACCTTAACGCACTCCAAGTGTTCCGACACAAGGACTCACCCTCGGGGATAGGCAACTCATCCTGGACGCTATCTCCGTCAGGGAGCTTTTTAACTGCCAGGTAGACGTCTCCTCCAGGATACTACCTCGGCCCATCGGGTAGACGGATCCTCCGGAATGCTACCTTGATGCGCTCCTAGTGCTCCGACACAAGGACTCACCCACGGGATAGGCGACTCCTCCGGAACACTATCTCCGCCAGGGTGCCTTCGTGACTGGCCTACGTGCTCAAGCACTAAGGGCTTGCGTAGGCATCCCTATGGACTATAATCCCCGAGTCACTCTTAGACAGGATCAGGTCTCTAAAGGGCATCGGGCCTAGTCTGCCTAGCAGTTAGGCATCGAGTCTTCCCTACCGCTGCCAGGCCTATAGGACTCTGCAAGGGCTTGGATTGGTGACTAGATTAAGGGGGTTCTCTGACAACACCAACGCTGTGGGAGCCAGTCTTTCCAGACAGACAGAGCGACGCTGTGCGGGGCAAGCTGGGTGAATATGCGATTCGACAGTCCGTGGAGCACCGACAGTTGTGGACCATTTGGTGATGTGTCATTCCAGCACCACGTGTCGTGTGATGACATCATCATCTCAACCTCACTTGAACATTTTCACTTTCTCACTCTAGAATTCTAGAGAGAAACATACAGGACCTTGACTCTGGACCCAGGCATCGAACTGTGATTATCGTCGTATATTCGCATCGCGCCATCGCCCTTGCAGCACTGTCACCCTCAGGCTCTGTCCGGAAAGCCCTTGGTCTCTGCTCTTGCTCCATCCTTGCTATGTCCCACATCAACATACTTGGCATCTGACTCAGACTGTATTCCTTGTAGCACCTCCATGTCGACTGCGAATCCACTTTCCTTTGCATCAAAATCTTAAATCTTTCCTATCAATGACTTTGTGTAAGGGGATATGTGTGCTTTTAATTTAATATGGTCGTCTTTTCATAGCGTCTTCTTTTTTCTACTAGAAAGGACTAAATACATTGCATAAGTTATATATGGGCATAGTAGAAAAAGGACCAAATACATTGCATAAGTTATATATGGGCATGTTTGAAACCGTTTGTGGTTTTTGTTTTCAGTTAAAAAAAGAAAAGAAAAGAAAACCACCATCTTAATTTTTCAGTTTTTTACAAAAGAGTCATGTGTTTGGTTAGAAGTTTTTGTTTTTGAGTTTCACTTTTACTATTTTTATTTCTTATTTTCTTCCTTCAATAATTTCATACTACATCAAACTAACAACACAACTGTATTCAATTCCCCCTTCCGTTGGTACCACCATGACCCACCATTGTCAAATTCGTGGAATTGTTGAAAGTGGATACGTGGCTGTAATAGGTTCAGGAGCTGATAAGGGGGTTGGTTGTGGACGAAAGTTAACGGTGGTTGACGCAATGTGATGTGGTGGAGAGATGTGGTTGTTGACGGTGGCTGACACGATGTGTTGATCGGATGCAATGTGATGGAGAGATGTGGTTGATGCAATGTGATTGTTGAAGGTGGCTGATGCAATGTGGTTGATATGATGTGGTTGTTGACGGTGGCCAGGTGTAGTTACATGGGCTTAGTGGATGGACGAAAGTGTCAACGGTGTCCGATTGGTTATTGAAGGTAGTGGCGAAGGTAATGGGTTGGTGATTTGGAACCGATTTGTGGGTGGCCGTAGGATGGCGGCGGCGAGGCAAATATGTGGCCCGGGACAACGGAATTGTGACAGCGACATGATATATGTATCTGTGGGTGACGACAGTGGTAAGGTAGTGACTGTTGGGCAGATATGTGGTATGGCAACAATGGGGTGCGTGGGGAAACAGTGGGGTGGCAATGGTGGTTGTCTGATCGGTGGTGGTGTTGGGGCTTAGAGGGCAACTAGTGGTAACATGGAAATGAGAAATGGATATGATTTTGTAAAAATGTGGATAGGAAGTCCCTTCAATCGAAGTTTGAAGGTTGGATCTTAGAACAAAAATCAAAACCAGAAACAAATAAGCCTTTGTCTTTGCCATCTGTTAAAAAAAGAAGGTTATCATTCAAAACTTATGGTGGATAAAGGGACAGAGAGGGGAGATAGAGAGATGGAAAGGGGAGGGAGAGAGTGCATGTTCCAACACGAAACCCCATGCTTCATTAGCGGCAAATTTTTTAGCACTCGTACGTGAAATAACTGAAGTTTGGGTTGTTCAATCAAGTAAGGGTCCTATAAGGGGACAAGCTAACTGGTTGGTATCTTTTCCCCCAGTTGACAAGATTCCATGAAATTCCTTTGTTTTTCAAATAATAAAGTCGAGTCTCTTGTTATGAACTTTTACATATATTACTCTCACAATCATTGGAGATAGCCTCTCTTAGTTCTATGGTTAAATGCTCATCCCTAGCTTACAATGTCCAAATAATATTTATACTCACAACACAAAGGTCAAGTTTGAAAATAACAAGTTGGTAAAAAAAAATTGTTTCACTATCATGATTCGACAACTACTTGGTTATCAACTATTTATTTATTTATTTATTTTGCTTGCTTATCATTTCTTTCCAAGCTACTAAATTCAAACATTATTTACGTCAAGAACTTTTGACACAAAAATGTGTGTGAAAATGACATTTGAACAAAACAAAGATTCTTCATATTAAGTAAAACGGTGTTTAAAATCAAATTTCATTATTTTGTCAATTTTGGTTATGGGGTCCAAAGAAAATGATAACCTAAAGGGCCGTGAATAAATCTTCCACCTTAATTGAATCTACGTTTCGGAGATTTCTTGTGTATAAGGAATTCCAAGTCTCTCCCACATCACTGACGATCCTCCGACAAAAACAAGCAGCCACAACTCGTGAAAAAAAAAAAAAAAATTATCTAGACCTCCAACAAATCCCAAGAATTCAATTTTCAGATTGCATACCATATTCTAGTAATCATATTATGCTATATTGGATATTACTTAATTTTACGCGTAGTAACATTGGCCATCACAATTTCTCCGTGAATTCAAAGGAGAAAAAAAAAAGGAATTGTATTTGGGATAAATCATGAAATTAGGCGAATTAGTAACGTTAAGTCGTTAACCATAACCGTCCCTTCCCATCTAAAATTAGTAGATACCCGTTCCAGGTCGGTTGTTTGTTTCACTATTGTATTGTATTTGCCGCTTCATTCAAACTCCCACCACATCTTTCGATCTTCATTCTTGAAGCCAATTTCGACGATGAGCTTCGATTCGTCCCGTTCTTGGGGAAACTCCCACTCCAACTGTTAATCGAAGCGCTAGTAGATACGCGTTCCAAGTCTGTTGTTTGTATTTGCCGCTTCATTCAAACTCCCACCAAGTCTTTCGATCTTGATTCTTTGAGCCAATTTCGACGATGAGCTTCGATTCGTCCCGTTCTGGGGGAAACACCAACTCCAACTCGAAATCAAAGCGAAGCCTGGATTCTTCTTCCTCAAACCCTCCGGGTAACGGCAACAATTCGAACAAGAAGAAAAAGACCACCAACCAGAAAACCCTGGGCGTGGCCTGGGGCTCCAATTCTCGCTCCTCTTCCCGCTCCTCCTTTCGCAATTCTCCCTTCTCAGATTTCGGCAGGTTTCTCTCTCCCTCGCCCTCTAATTGGCTTACTGTTCGGATAATTTCATTGGTGTATGTTATCTGAATGATTACGAGTGTTTGGTAATCTTTCAGATTGTCTATTTCGGATAGTTTCTCTCTGACAACTCTGATATCCCTCAGTTTCGTTGTATCTGTTCCCCTTGACTTTTTCGCTTATTTCTAGGGCAGAATCTGAACATTGAAACATTGAATTGAACTTATATAGGAATTATAGTTTGAATAAGCACAAAAACAATTAGCAATGTAGATGTCTACACATTCAGATATTAGTCTAGGATTTTGCAAATAGTCTTGATTGTATCTATGTAGGCCAGAGGTTTCGGTTCATATTTTTGCCCCTTTTTCTGAATACAATGAGACTTTATGGCTTATTTTTTTCTGAAATTTGTAGTTACATGGTGGTGAAGAATCAGAAATTGCAGGATCAGTTTGATGTTGAAGCTTCAAGCACTTCACACAGCGGTTCCGGTTCTGTGAAGCCTATATTTTCTGGGGTATCTATTTTTGTTGATGGATATACGATTCCTTCTAGTCAGGTTCGTAGTCGATTCTTATCTTTTTTGTTCAGTATCCCGTTTTGATATATTCAAGAAAACTTTGATTTTTTTTTTCTTTCATACATACCACCTCAAGCACCACACTAAGGATTCACATGAGCAGGGTTGAGGCTAGACAATCGATCAGCTAGATATCAAAGGGCAGGAGATGTTGACTTTTGATTGTCCTCTCTGCTATTCTTGACAGTTTTTTGGTTAGGAGCAGGGATACTTTAGAGTGGTGCGCTTCATTATGCTGATAAATGAGTTTTTTCAGGAGCTCCGAAATTACATGCTGATGTACGGAGGACATTTCAAAAATTATTTCTCGAGGCACAGTGTCACTCATATTATCTGCAGCAATCTCCCGAATAGCAAAATCAAGAACCTGAGGTTCAAATTTTTATCTAAGTTTGCCTTCAAGCTGCTTAGTAAGCATTTTTCTGATAAACAAATACTCTTGCTGCTGTACTATATAGGTCCTTTAGCGGTGGTCTCCCAGTAGTGAAACCCACATGGGTGCTGGATTCAGTTGCTGCCAATAAACTTTTGAGTTGTAAGTCTCTCTTTGGTGGTCGTTAAATTATTCTGATTGTGGATCCTGCCAACTTTTGAAGTTTGATATCTTGAAAGCCCTCATTTGGAGTCTACAAATGAAAGGATGGTTAAGTAATGAACCTAGCATTGAAAAACAAGAACAGCGTCTTGGGGAAATTAAAGGATTTGGGAAAATTACCCGAACTTAATCTCCGAAATTAGATGTTCATCTACACGGATCCTTTTTCCAACTCTCACCTATCCAAGCATGTTCTCGTAAATATTTCAAGCAATCCTGGGGTGATCTAAATTCCTACATCAAAATGTTCTCAAGCCATTGTTCCTGATCTTCTCTTCAATTTGTATGCGCCACCTTTCAGTTTCCTTTGTATCTGGCATCTTGACATCTTGTTAATCAATCTAGTCAATCCATCCAAATTTATGTTACACAAGCATATCCATCATTTCCAATTATCCTTTACCTCAACTGTTCCTAGTAATAGCCTATACATTGCTCTAGTTCAGCTCAAAATATTCACCATCTAAGTACCGTACTGTTGGTTTTAAGATTTTCTCAGTTCATTTTATGTTCAAGTTTTTTCATTCTATGGGACTCTTAAATATTCGATTGGTCGATATAAATGTAATACTTGAGTTATTTTATCTTGGTTTGTTTCCTGTGGTTGTTTCTAGGGGTTCCTTATCAACTTGATCAGGTTGCCAGTGAAAATTGCAACCAAGCCAAGTTGTCAGCGTTCTTTACTCTGAAAAACAGTCCAGTCACAGCAGCTTGTATAAGTGATGAAGCAGTAGCTGAAAATGAGGATTCCTTGTTGAAGGGTGGCACAAGTATGGATGCTAATTTATGTGATGAGCGTGAATCTACAGAACACAGAAAGCAATATAATGGGGAGCCTGCGAACCTTCTGCACGATATCTCTACTGGAGCAGAACTTGAGGAGCCAAGTTGCAGTAACAGACTTCATTTTGAAGCCAGAAATGCTGAACCAAGTGATGTTGCTAAAGTAGATAGGACACTTGTTGGAAATCAACCTGATCCTAGTCAATCTCGGCCTTCTGCGTCTGTTAGCAGCCACTGCTTAGACAATCAGAGCAGCAAAGAATCGTCAAGTTCGACAATGTATGGTCCTTCTAATCAGCGGCACTCAACCCTTGTGGACCCCAATTTTGTGGAAAATTATTTTAGGGTAAGAGGGGTAGGAAATAATTGTTGGTGTGGTCATGTCTTTTGCAGTCATATAGTATTTTTCTTGTTCAAAATAAATTTTATGCATAGTTTGACATATCTGTTAGAATAGCAATGTTATATAATACTACTTTTTGGATTGACACGTCTGGCTTTCCTCGCCACCTGCTTCACTCTTGAAGTCGTCCGTGATAAGAATATTTCTAACGTTTTTCGCCGACCTGAACATATTCCAGAGTTCTTTTTTTCCTAAATCAACTTTGCATTTTAGTTTTTGCTAAGCCATCAGAATTTTGTTAGTTTCCACTTGTTGTGACATTGTTTCGTGAGAGCAGGACCTTTTTTTGGTCGGAAAAATGAGTAGTTGTGAACGACCTTGCACGCACATATCAATAGAATGTTCTACTGTTTTATAAGCAAAAAATAAATAGATAAATGAATAAAAATTGTTCTACTCCTATCTTTTGCAGTTCCGTTTCCTGCAGGACTGTGATGGCCGTTATTAGTTTTTTGGCTTTAAGAGACTAATTGCTATTTTGCTAGTTAAAATCCCTCTGTTATCTTATGCTATATCGTTAGTTTTCATTCTCTATATTCCTGTGTTGTAGAGAACAAACCATTTTGGTCTTACTTGTTTTTGGTGGTTAATCTATGCATCTAACATTTTGACTCGAATATTTGATGCAACTATAAATTATTTATGTGCTGCGATTTTGGTACTTCCATGTAGCCTTCTCCTATAATATCCTCTCTGACTCTAGCTTTTACAGAACTCCAGGCTTCACTTTATAGGTACCTGGAGAAACCGGTATCGCAAGCGCTTTCCAAGCTTGTCTAATGAGTTCAAGTACACAAGTTCCAACCCTAATGATTCTGCTCAGGAGACTGCCATTATCCATGTTGACATGGTATAACTTACATTCAGGGTTTGGCGATTTTTGTTTCATGTCCAGGGTTAATGTGCATCTTCTATTTCTGTAATCATGTGGAAGCTATGGCGATTCAAAGATGTGATATAATTAAAGAAAGTAGCATTGTATGTGTCCTGGGTAGTAGATGAGGTGTTCCTGGTGCAAAATGGCTGCCCTATGTTTCTGGATAATGCACCAATTACATTCTATTGTTTCAGGATTGCTTTTTTGTCTCGGTGGTCATAAGGGACTGTCCAGAATTACGAGATAAGCCAGTAGCAGTTTGCCACTCGGATAATCCTCGGGGAACTGCTGAAATTTCGTCTGCAAATTACCCTGCTCGGGATCATGGTTGGCCTTCCCAAAAACTGTACCCTTATTTGTTGTTGAAAGTCTTCACTTAGTTTAGTCAATTAGTTGCTAGATGCACGCTAGGAACCTTTTTAATTGACAAATGATATTTTATGTTTTATTAGGAGTAAAGGCTGGAATATTTGTTAGAGATGCCAAGGCTCTCTGTCCTCACCTTGTCATTTTTCCTTACGACTTTGAAGCTTATGAGGAGGTACATATGGGGCTTTTGCTTTGCACAGTAATATTTGCTAATACATGAACAGGGGCAAGGGAAGCGGCACTATTTTGCGTTTCCTACGTGTATTTTTATTTAGTCTTGGATTATCCTGCAGGTGGCTGATCAACTGTATAACATATTGCATAAACACTGCAAAAAAGTCCAGGTCTGCCTGTGGATATAGATTTTAGATATAACATTTGCATTTGCCTCCCATCTT
The DNA here is from genome assembly GCA_033070095.1 of Escallonia herrerae. Taxonomy (NCBI): domain Eukaryota; kingdom Viridiplantae; phylum Streptophyta; class Magnoliopsida; order Escalloniales; family Escalloniaceae; genus Escallonia; species Escallonia herrerae. The sequence goes on from JAVXUP010001027.1 coordinate 10,583, forward strand.
AGTGTTGAATTGGCAACTGCAAATCTGATGCAGGCTGTGAGCTGTGACGAAGCATTTTTAGATGTCACTGAGTCAGAGGCGGGAGATGCTGAGCTTTTAGCTTCAATAATCAGAAAGGAAATTTTTGAAACTACAAGATGTACTGCAAGTGCTGGAATAGCTGGGAATATGCTTATGGCTCGCCTTGCCACGAGAACTGCCAAACCAGACGGTCAATGCTACATCCCTAGTGAGAAGGTTTATTGTTTGCACTTGCATTCTTTTTACCTGAAGATTTTGATGTTTTTGAAGTTCCTTTATAGTCAAATGTTTCGTTGTCATCATCTTTAAACTTCCAAAATATTTTTTATTTTGGTACTTGCCGCTGTGCTCGTCTGTTGATTTAGTTTAATAACGCTCTTCTTTTGTGTTTGTTACAGTATGTTTTATCACCCTTTTAGTTGGATATATATTGGCATATCATGTCATTTTGATGGGTTCTTTTTTTAGACTATGTCAACTTATCCTTCCCCATAACTATTAGTTGGGTATGCAAACTTCTGTTTAATTTTCTGGGCTTTTGGTTCTCCTTCTCATTCATTTTAGTTGTTATATATAGTCCTTTGATTTTTGTGTTCCTTGAATGGATTCAATCTCTTCGATTCATGTGGTAAGTGAGTCAAGTCGGCTTGTAAGAAAGAGTAGGGGGTTGGGTAGGATGACTGAGTCTGAGCTTAAGTTATCAGAGGATGCTGGTACATTTATTCCAACTAGCTCGTACCCCTGCAATGAATGCACGGTGTAATGGCCCAGTTCCATTTTCCGCTCTACCGTCTGGGGGTCAAGAACTTGCAGGAATTATCCATTTACTTGGTCATACAGTATTGTATGCAACACACTAAGAGATACGAGGCAAAAAACAGGAATTTTGACAATGCACCTTTAGCGACACACCGGGTGCAGAAATGACGATGAGAGCACAAAAAATCATACGCCAAGTTGTTGCAAACACAAAATTTGAGAGGATATTAGACAGAAGGCCTGAAGATGAGACATAAGTGAATCCCAACTTGGGAAAATAAACACAAAACCTTTGCCAAATTACATGCAGAAGAATTTAGATTAGTTTTGCCATAATTCTTCTCAAAATTATGAATGTTGGGCTAATGAGTTGCTGAAATTTGATATGCGATGCTGTGTTTGGTGAATGATATGCTTTATTTTGTTGCCGTACACATTTCTTTGTGTATTTTACATCTTGTGCCCATTGCTTTGATTAGGCACGTGCCTCAGCCATGCTAGCTACTGCTCATTTTTTTTTTATGATGATGCTTGGGCTTCCTTTTAATTCAAAGCGGGTCAAGATCCTAAGTTGTTTCTCACCAGTTCTATAAGGCAAGCCCTATTGCCAAAGCACATTTGGCTTTTGCCAAACCAATGTAGAGTCACAGTATCAGGTGGTACAACCACCCCAAAGCAGGCATTGCTTTCTGGCAAAATTTTTGCCTACTTTGGCAATAGGGCTGGCCACCCTACAATAGTAGACATATGTTACACCAGGAGTGTTCCCATTCAGACTCGTAATTTATATTCACCTTGTCTTGTATTTAGATTGACTAGTTAATCAGTTGATCCAATACTTCATATTCAGCGTACACTCTCCAAGCTTTGTGATATCTCGAATATGTGTGTCAACAATAGCAAACAACATAAGATGAAGATGTTCCAATTAAGTTTGCAAAAATGTTTGACACCCTTATCCGCTTGTTTAAGTTACCGTGTTATGTAACCGGTATCTGCTTGAATCATCTAAAGAAGTTTGTAATGACGGGATTTGTTCTCTTTGCTGACCACGTGTTATTTAATCATTTCAGGTGGATGATTATTTACATAAACTTCCGATTAAGGCACTTCCAGGAATTGGTCATGTTTTAGAGGAGAAATTGAAAAGAAGAGAGGTTAAAACATGCGGGCAGTTGCGCATGATCTCCAAGGTGTATATTTTTCATCTGGGACATCGTATTCTTTTTTACATGTGAGTTTGTCAGATTAACTGCTCCTGTCCAAAAAAATGATGAATGATTTTTGACTTGATTAGCACCCTCATACCGATATTCTAAGTGTAATTTAGTTTTGATTGAAGGGATTCCTTCCCCTTTTTGTACCAGGTTCCATTCTATGTTGCATTTTTCATTTCTTCACCCTTGGCAACGTTCAGGTAATAGTGGACATGTTGTGATATTGGGTTTCTTTTTTCTTGAAATTCCAGAATGGTAATTATATTCTTGTTTTCTTTCTCACCCTTGTTTCTTGGAAGCACAATTTGCAATCATAAATACATCATCTCGGTTCTGTATCTGGATATTCTGTAGGTTTGAAGAATTAAAACCCCTCTTCCTGACATTGCCCGTTGCTCCCTCTCCCTCTCTCTTTGGACATAAAATTATCTGAGAAAGAGGGGAAATAATGCTGCCCATGACAATAGGAAATCACGTTGAACTGAAGTATCTCTGCTGAGAGAAGATCTCAGTTCAGGGGTGCTTTTGTTAATTTATCTTTGGTGGAAGTTTGGGACACTTGGGGTATTAGTAGTTGACACTTTGGATGACTAAAAGTGTTCAATTGAAATTCCAAACTGCTGGTAGTTTGCTATTGATGGGGTAGCTGTACGATTGATCTCAATTAGGCAGTTGAGTTGATGCATTTATTAGGGTAGTGGACAGATAATTCCATCAGATTGTATCCTCTGTAAAAGCTAGAGGTAACTTACTTTCCAAGGCAGTATTGTACTATATCTTTTGGATTGCCTTTGCCTGCCTCAGCATTGGTAGCAAACCACTTTGCAGCTGCAGCAGGTGGTATCAGAGCCGAATACTGGTCTGATCAACTCAATTTGAGGTTCCTTCTGTGGCACTTGAAGAAAATGTTGCACGCGGGTGGAATACTGTGCAAAGATCAAAGCAGAGATGATCTGTAGTCTTGCACAAAAATTGGCAGCAAAGGCTACAAGGGATCAAGTTCCAGGTTGGCTGGAGAGCGGAGACTTGATTATCTACTGTTGCATCGGGCAGTAGAAAGTCAACAGAGAACCTGGGAGATTGCACGCATTTGAACACACAAGAAGGTTTTTGTGAAAAGGATGTTCTCCAAGAAAAGGAGAAATATCAAGACTTAAAAGGAGTGGTTAAGCACATTTATCCTTTCTCAAAACATGATTGTAATGAGAAGCAGAGTGGAGGAACTGGAGAAAAAGTTGCTGATTCCTCCAAGGAGGCAAGCTTTCATGGTAATGTCCGATTGGGATTTCAGTTTTATGATGAATACTCTGAAGATGGATTCTATTAATGAATAAGATGCTGACATGCTATGAAGTGGAGTATAAAAGTAAAAATGTACTAGAAAATTTGATTCCTAACTATGGGATGGTTTATTTTTTCAAAGTAATGTCGAAGAATAGAAGTCATTATGTTGATCCGTGAAGTTACTTGTGAAAGTGCGTGGTCGTGGACCTGAGGAATTTGGAAGTGCGAAGGTGAAGTCCTAAATCCGACCTTGTCTCAGCTTCTTGATGCAATAAAACTCAAGATTCGGCGAATAGAAGACACGGGAGGATGCAATGGAAATGGTGGACTGCTCGACTTCCTAAGTACAAGCAACAAGCGAAGCAAAAAGTTGAACTCAAGGTCGAGTTCTTCTGAACAGGGGGAGAATAATGCAGCCAATTGAACAGTACAAAATCACTTTGAAGTAAACTATTTCTGCTGAGAGAAGGTTTCAGTTCAAGGATATATTCGTCAAGTTAGTTTCGCTGGAATTAAGGTTCACTAATTGGTATTTAGTAGTTGGTACATTGGACAACTAAGAGTGTTTGGCTCAAGTTATTTTCTTTCTTTTAGATGTTCTAGAGTACCCAAACTGCCGGTAGTTTGCATTAATGGGGTAGTTCTAACTTTGATCTTGATTAGGTAGTTGAGCTGATGCATTTCATTAGGATAGTGGGGCTGTGAATTCGATCAGATTGTATCCTCTATAAAGCCAGAGGTAATCTACGTTTCAAGACAGGATTTTACTTTATTCTTTGGATTGGAAACATGTTTAACTGCTAGGAATTCCTTCCTATTTGCACCACCCTGCCTTGCCATTTGTAGCAAACCACTTTGCAGCTGCAGCATTTTCTGCCGCATCAGAAATTATTGGCAAGTGTATTGAAGAAATGTGGAACCAATGGCTCTTCTCTGTCGTTTTTCTAGATGTATAGAAGTTGATTGGCATGTATAATCTCCATGTCTTATGTGTCAGTCAGTCTGTCGTCCTAACATATGTTCTGATGTGTTGGTAACTGATGTGAAGAATCTATCCCCCACATTGCATAGATTTTATTTTCAAGTATGTTTTGATGCTAATTGAATCTTTGGTAATTTTGAGGTGTCTCTTATTGACCTTTCCAGGAATCTCTTCAGAAGGATTTTGGTTCTAAAACTGGTGATATGCTGTGGAATTATAGCAGAGGGATAGATAATCGCCTAGTTGGATTCATTCAGGTTTGGCTAAACAATTAAAGAGTTGACAACTGAAATGTTCGTTAGATCTTAGAGTCAAGGCTCAATCTGCATCGTTTGTTGCAGAATAACCATTTTATTCATATCAGCTGTCAAGCCTTTTTTCCCATGCATGTTGTCTGTCAAGTTTCCTTTTGTCACTAGTTCCTCGGCATGGACAGAAGAGGGAGGGAGGGAGGGAGGGGGAACTTTAATGCTTAATATTCCTTACAAACCTCGTACTGTTTGTTTACTGATTGAATAAGGGAAACTAGTCCACTTTGAAGTAGCACATTTCACGTCTTTTATTGACACTTGAAACAACGGAATACCATTTTCAGTGAAATAATTGAACTGTTTGATGGTCCAGGGGCACGTGGCCTTCTTAATCTTTGCAGCTTGTTTAGGCCAATGTAACTGCTCTTTTAGTTTACACTTTACAGTATCTGATTGCTTGAACCATCTTGATTGCAGGAGAGCAAGTCCATTGGTGCTGAAGTAAACTGGGGCGTGAGGTTCAAAGATATGAAAGACGTTGGTATTCACTACAAAAGCTCTTAATTTTTTTCTGGATTCCAATGGCCTAACTTTTAACATGTTCTGAATCCAGAGCCAATTTTTTCTCATGAACCTTTGCAAGGAGGTTGCATTGCGTTTGCAGGGATGTGGAGTGCATGGGCGCACTTTTACCCTTAAGGTTCCACTAATCTAATCATTCTAATCATTCCTTTAGCATACATAGTTGATTCATAACTAGTCTACTTCATGTGGAGTTTACTTGGTTACATGATACTTCTTAATTTGTCTTTTGACTACAATAAAAAGCTCTGTTATACAATACCCTGATCTAGGTAAAGAAGAGAAGAAATGATGCTGGGGAGCCAATAAAGTATATGGGATGTGGCGACTGCGAGAACCTGAGCCATTCCATAACGGTAAAGTGGACAAAAGCATATTATACTGTTTCCTTGACTTGTGTTTTTTTTATGTTTTTGGCGTTGATATCTTGAGTTTTACTGCCATTGTAAAATGTTAGGTTCCTATGGCTACCGATGATGCGAATGTTCTTCAAAGGATAAGCACCCAGCTCTTTGGCCTTTTCCACATAGGTATTGTTTTGGCTAGTTCGATCTTCTTCTACCACGACATTAAAGAAAACATCTTTTTTTGCCGCTTTGTCTGAAGATGAACGTATTGGTTTTTATTGCCATAAAAAATTGTTCATCTCATGCATTTAGAATTCTATGAACTTCATGTTTTGTCCATCTGTTTACTCAGATTTCTGATATTTATTTACTTCTCTTGTATTTTTCCCATGAGAGGAGGAAAGATTGATGAGAAAGCTAGGGTTCGCACTGTTTAAGATGAATTGATTACGAATATGGGAACTGGCATATGACTGACCTTTGAAATATCAAACGCATAACTGCTGCGTTCTTTTGTTGATATTGAGGGATGACTGGACATCATGATTGCAGATGTGCTTTACTTCTATGCAGGAATGGAGTCTTTCTACATATAATATTTAGATGGGACCATCTCTATCAATGCTTTTCTAGCACTCTTGTGCACATTGATCATTTGAGATTCATGTTATTCTAATATTATATGTTTCAATACCCTCTTGTGCACATTGATCATTTGAGATTCACATTCTTCTAATATTATATGTTTCAATACCCTATGATACAATGGCTCGGATTCCTGCGTATGCAGCCACACAGCACAAAAGTAGATCAGATATACCACAGGCTGGCTTCATTATTGATTTGGTCATTGACTTTCGATACGATTTTCTGGATGGTGTATGCGGGATAGTATGGTTTTACACCTTCGTTTCATCTCCAATCTGTCTGTATGTATGCATTTTGTGCGTAAACAACTTCTTAACTGAGGTTTTTGACTGGGAAGAAATGCTTTTCTATCTTTACCATATCATCACTGCTATATCCAGAAGTTTCTGCTGTTAGGATTTTAGAACAACACATGGGGTGGGATGGGGGGAGTGGGAATGGCAATTGACATAGACCTGTTTGACTATTTTGACGCAGATGTTGTGGATATCCGAGGAATGGGCCTGCAAGTTTCAAAACTTGAAAGTGCAGATAATGCTAAGCAAGGTATGGCAATATTAGTCCACAGCAGTTTGCTGTTCGCTATGGATCCAATGCTATAAGTCATTGTTGGAGCGTGGTGGATTATTTTTGAAACTGCGTGTGTTTGATGGCTAGGAGTATTGTATTTCACATTTTATTACTTCTATATGTCCTATGAAGTCTTAGCTGTGTTCATTTACTCGTGGCTTCAAAGGGCATGAAAGGAATTCTATTCGTTCTTGGCTCGTCTCTGCCTCAGCAAGTACGAGTGAACAATGTAAAGCCAAAGAGAGTGCTAATACAGGTATTGCTAATTGTTTTCGTCCAGTTTTTACAATATAATCACACACAATCTTCGTGTTTTAATGCTGCCACGATCTATTTGTTCTTGTTTTCAAGTTTTCTAGGTTGCTTTAGAAACTTGTAAACAATGGAATGTCTTGAATCAAGTCAACTGTTGAATTTTCATTTATCATATATTGGACTGTGAATGTGTAGGAGCATGCTGATTATTATGATCCCTGGTTGTTGCATTTTATTGAACTAGTGCAACATAGCATAATCTCAAGGTTTCCGTTTCTTTGAACTGGGAAATTTGAGATTAGCTTTTGAAATCATGATTTCAGTTTTAACTTCATTTTATTAGATTGCCTCTTTTTGTAGTTTTATCAATAACCAGGACAAGCACTAAAGGCCTTTCGTTTACCATTCCTAATTAACTCTACACTTCCCAGTTTCAGCCTTAATAGGGGTGTATGAAATGACGGCCATGAAGCTGTTATTAGTCTAACTCATAAATCTTTTTGTGTAATGAAATTGGATTACTTTGTTTCAGATCCTAAAAGACACAGCATTGATGGATTTCTAGATCAGTTGGGCACCAATTTCTGTGTTGGGGCTACTTCGGCCAGTGGGGAAGCATTTATAAACCAGAATCCAACTCTCCCACCTCTTCATGATCTTGATATGGGAGTCATACAAAGTCTTCCTCCTGAACTCTTTTCAGAAATTAATGACATGTACGGTGGCAGCTTAACAAGTTTCATTTCAGAAAAGAGAGGTAGAAGTACCAATTCTGACAATTTCTCTACCACTTCAAATTGAGGAGTTGATGGTGTTTTGCCCATATATATAAGAACAGATTATGTGCCTTTTCTCTGATTGACTAGTATGTGTTGTTACCTTTTCAATATAGATGCCTCAAATGAGGGGAAAAGATCACTTCTGTCTCATCGGTCACCTTCAACAAATTTTACTGCAAACAATAAGGTATCTGTCTTTTCTTTCATACATGTTACTTCCACATTCTTTCAACCAAGTTTGCTAGAAAAGTAGAGAATGTTTAGCTTAGTGCTTTATTATCTGCCCTTCGATATGTTAAGAATGTATGATTTGGACTTCCCGTGATCAATGACGTGTCTTCTTCCTCTTCGCTTTCTATGCTTTCCTGTTCTTGAGGCTAATAAAACTTTGAACAGAGCTGTGAGTGCCAAAATGCTATTTCCAGTTCCCATGTAGAAGGGTAAAGAAAGCAGGTTTATAATTGGAGTTGCACTGTTCATCATTCTGTTAATCATGCGTTGATGATTTTGTGGGGCTCTTGGCAGGGAAAGCAGTATGCAGATGCAGAAGTTCAAATGCCACCTGGTTCTGGGGCTGGCACCTCAGGGGCAATTATTTCTTGTTCAGTTCCTGAAAATAATGACCTGATGCCCTCATCTTTAAGTCAAGTAGATGTCTCTGTGTTGCAACAACTGCCTGAAGAAATGAAAACTGGCATACTTGGGCTTCTACCCGCACATAGGAGGCCGGTATGTGGCTCAGTTGCTTCTTCTGATCTGCAGATTGCTGTTAGTGCAACAAGTACCGGGAATCAGCCTGGATCAAGGGATTCTGTTTCAGGCAATGAGCTTTGGGTCGGGAATCCACCGGGATGGGTTGACAAGTTCAAAGTCAGTAATTGTCAGTTGTTGAGAACTCTTGCGGAAACATATTTCTTATCAGGGTCAACTGGTCTTTTATCTTCTGTGCTTCAGCGAACTTTGTCTGATAATGGACTTCCCTCTGGTGCAAATACGGATGGATGGGATGATGCCATTTATTGCTTATGTGAGCTTTTCATGCAATATATCAAACGAAAAGTGGAAACAGACATTGAAGAAATTTATGTGTGTTTTCGTTTTTTAAAAAGGTATACATCCAACGCTAAATGTGAAAATTATGTAGGCAGAGTTCTGTTATTACTTGATCTATCCTGCATGACGTGTATGCAGGTTTTCTTATCTTCACTTCACTTCACTTTTTTTGACATTATTCCCTCAGTCAATATGATTGCATCAGCTCATGGAGTCTGTATCGCTAAGTATTACTTTGCACAACTTTGGGTCTGTGACACTTGCTTATCCATTAAAATTAAGAGCCTTCATGATATTTTAGCATTTGACTCACACTGTTAGCACTTTACATGGTTTCCATCCATTTCATCTTTAGAGAACTTTTCTCAAGCTTGATATTTTAATCAATTCAAATGCTACTAGGACTTGTATAGTTGTATTTTCGTGAGTCATATCTAAGTGCAGAATTTCTTTGTTTTTTCTCTTCAGTTGTCATATTGAAGGCCAATTATTTGTCGTTTTGGCAGAGGTCCAATCGGGAATTTTTGCTCTCTTTATATGCTCATCTATCCTTTCCATTTTTGCTTATGAAACTATTTTTTGGTTTCCTTTTCTACTGACAACATGCAAAATAATTTATTGAAAGAGGAAGAAAAAAGAAAAGTCAGTGCCATTATTATCATGATTTTAACAGCTTTTGTCTGTCTTCGGATGAGTGATTTGCTAAGAGACCATTGCTCCCATGGCATATTAGTATTTAGGAGTTTTGAGTGCCATTTTTTGAATTGCTGTTTGCAAAATAATGGGCATGTTTATAATGGTATTTCCCCAGCTTGTGTTCACTTACGGTTTTGCATATATGATTTATTGTCTAATTCAAGCATTGATTAAAGTTAGTTGTTACATCAGGTTAAGTACGAAATCAGCATTATTTGCACAAGTTTGCAGCATTGTTCTCCCTCTCCTTCAGGTTAGTACTTACATATTGCTTGCTATAAGTTTGGGATAGATTGCCGCTATACACTTACAATACTAGATCTAGAGGACTTTGTAAAATAGGTTCTATTTAGATTTACATGTGAGTTGGTTATGCATCCACAAATACTTTCTTTAACAGAGCATGCCTTGCATTGTTGTTCCATGCGGATACCTATGTAAACTGTACAGATTTGGAATTCTTTTCATGGTGTTGCACATCATGTAATTCCCTTTGCTCAATCTTATAGGCAATTGTTGGTGAGCACTATGGAGGAAACTTCTATATTTCATAAAACTCTTATAATGGCACCTTTGAATCATGGCATGCCTATAAGTTGGCCAATTATCCGTCAGTCACAATTCTATCCAGGACTTGGCATCTGATCGTTGACCCATAGGTGGAGGTGAGTTTTATGACATAAACAGTTAATAGATCGTTCAAAGATGTTAAAATGATCAGCGCATCCATGCCGTGCAATGTTATTATGGTACATATGTAGCTACCTTTAATGGGAATTTAATTTTTTTGCCAAAGTTTTGTGCCTATCATGGCATTTTATTACGGTTTTATAAGGAATATGTGGCTTGCAATTATGTGCTCGGCTTCTTGAAATTTGGTGGGCATGCATGCGTGCATTGGTCCTTTTTTTGTTCACGATTTTCAGATTTAAAGAGGGAACAACTCCTCCAGACTTTGAAACAAAGGGAGAGCAAGTCCACTATCACCATAACAAATTTGATGTTATATACTTGTGTTCTCTTCTCGTCATTTTTAGGTCTTCAACTTGGACTCTATTTCCCCTTACAAATGCAACACACAATTGCCCTTTAATTGCTTTACCCATTTTAGTCAAGATTCTCTCATCTTGTCCCCACATGTTGCTGAAGGGCACTTGTTTCTCGAGTATTCAAGTCCAACTCTTTTTCGTCGACGAATCCTTCTTTGCTGCTTTGCTTTTCAGCGGACCCTTCCTCATTATTGTCATCTCAAATGACAAATCACCCCCTCATGTACTTTGAGTTTGCCAGTCGACCCCCTTGGACATTAATTTTGACAATTGACCCCTTTATCTATCAATTTAGTGCAATTGAGGAGTATTGCCTATTTTGGTCAAAATTGGCCTGTAAAAAGAGACAATTGCCCCTCCTATCTCTCATTCTTTATCTTCTTCTTCCTCAATGATGGCGGCGGTGGGGAGAGGGAGGGGGTAGTTGTTTGATTTGCGACGGTAGAGGTGGGAGGGGGGCAGTGTTTCGAATGGCGGAGGCGGAGGTGGGGGGAGGGAGGGGTGGTGCTGGTTATAGGTACCCCTCCCCCCCCCCCTCCCCCAAAAAAAGAAAAAGAAAACCTTGCCATTTTAGTGAAAGTTATGGGTATTTTTGGAATTTCTGACCAAATTTATCCGGGTTGCATTGCAATTATCGATAGATGAGCGGGGGTCAATTGTCAAAATTAATACCCGAGATTGGGTCGACCCGCAAACCCGGAATACATGAGGGTGTCATTTCTCATTTCCCCTTCTTTATTACAAAACTCGTGTCATGGAGCATGGTTCGATTGTTATTTGAGATGTCTCACCTACTTCTTTCTGTGTGGATAATGCACAAGACTTTAAAAAACTTTGAAGGCACCTTTATGATTCTCTCGTCCAACCTCTTCCCTGCTCCACCGGGAAAATGGATTGCAGTGGCCACAAAATCAAGACTAGGTTTGCATTTTTCATATTTTATTTCGTCTCTGATCAATATATACTCTTTCTTTTTTAGTTGTAAAGTGTTACTCCTCAGCTCAAGTTGAATTGAAGCCTTCAATCTAGCTATCTTCAGTTGTTATATTACGTGGAATTTTTCTCACTTTCTGCCCTATCTCAGGCCATGTTAATTTTACAACTCTAGTGGCAAATTGTAATGTTATTTGGCTTTGACGAAAGTGGAAATTTGAAATGTCTGTCTTGTTTACTATTTAAAACAGATTCAGGATGATGTATGTGATTAGCTTAGTTGTTCTTGTGCAATGGCTAGTCCTTGCCCCTTGCTCGGACAGTTATTCAATTCTTTTAGCATTTTAGAAGTTTATTTTGGTTTCTATCTTCTTCTCTTATTTGGTTAATCAATTGCATTGTCTGCTAAAGCACGTCTATTCATTCAGCACGGTTAGACCATTTTATTTCCTTATCCATCTTCTCTTATTTGGTTTGTTAGTTACATTGTCTGCTTTAAGCACAACGCATAATTTTTTTCCTGTAAAATTGCATATTCTATTCATATCTTCTTCTTCTATCTGTGGTGTATGTGATTTTTTTTTCTGCAACTAAATAAAGTATCAGTAAAAGGTGCTCAGAGGGGGCCAAAGGGTACATGGGAAGTGTACTGGTAGAGAAACAGCAAGCTCCAGAACAGCTGTCCCAACCTGAAAAAGGACATCTCAACCCCTTCAAAACAATGGCTATTCTCTCCTTCCAAAACGAAGATTAGAAAGTGGAAACAGCAGGTGAACCCCTAGGTGTACTTGTTGTATTTTTTTGCCTTTATCACATCGTCATTTAGTTTCAAGCCCCAAGTTTGAACAAGTGATTGTTTGCTATCTTGTTATGTTAGTTAACTTTCTGGTTTCTTGTATCAGGTTTCTTAAAGGGAGCAAATCACACTTTACTTGGAAGGTTTGATTCTTTGGGTGCACTAGTGCTTGATTTCGTAAAATCAGAACATTCGACTGAAGTCTCAAATTGATGTCCCTTCTGAGAGCTGCCCTTGATGGGTTTGGAAGGACTCAAATCTCTAGAAGTGGTACATTTCAGTAAAATGTACCTCACTGTTTAATAGAAATCACCGTCGGAGATTTGATTGTTTATCGGAGATGCTGCTCCATCGTGCTGATGATTGTTTGGAAGAGATTGTTTAACATCGAATGATGATCAATTGGTTTCTGGTTCCTCTAACAGATGGTTTCAACAGTAAACTGTATGGTGAAGTTTCGTATGCTTAGTCCTTCTCTTTGGGTTACAATTCATCTTGCTGTTCAAGTGCAGGACTGACTTCACGACTCTAGCTTCTCTAAAGGAACAAGTAAAGCCTCTCTGTCCAAAGTTCATCATTTGGGTAGAGTATTTGAGTTGCTGGCAGATGATAGTCTGGACGAACAGTCAATGCCGTGGAGGTTTTCTTGCCCTAACTTGATAAATTCAAGGAGGTGAGACTTGGTCGTGGTACCGTTTCTTAAGTTCCAGCCATGGTTGAGGATGTTTATTTTAGTTTGTAATTCCTAATTGCTTTGCTTGGTTCCTTTTTTGAATTATAGGATTTATGTTTTTCCTCTGGAATTGATGAGATTTTCTGTAACCATCTACAAACTGTATATTCTCTGCTATGTTATGACATGGAACATGTGGTACACCAAATACTCAAAAGGATTAAAGACGGGGTTAGTGCTGAATTTAGCTACTTATGACATTGTGTGCTCCATAATGAAATAGCTGTTCTTATGTTATTTTCCAACAATATCCAGGTATTCTAATTACCCTTCGGGTTTGCTATATGAGAGCATATTTTGTAGACATTGAGCGAATAAATTTAGGTGTAGTCTTTTATATGCTATGATGTGAAGTCCTGGCCTTTTGATTAGTAGACTGGGACCCTTATTTAAGGGGAAAAATAGACAAAAATTGGTCTCATCACTTTGTTTCACTGTCCTTTTTATTCTTTTGTCCACTGAAAACAATTTAGAGAAGGAACATGTAAATATTTCGATGGCCAAGTTTACCTTTTTTTTTTGCTTAATAGACCTTGTTTCAAAAAATGTGTTACCAAAACACGAATCACTAGGGTATTTGCTCAAAAAAGAGCTCAATTACATGTTCTGTCACAATACAATTTATTTTGGGAATGGAATCTAGTGCTATGCCTTAGTTATTGCCTAAGTGTTGCCCCTTGCACCCGCTTAGCACCGCGCCCCTGCGCACATCTAGCACAGCGTCCATGCGCCGGTCAAGCACAGCGCCCGCGCGTCCAACTGCAGTGCCCGTGCATGTCAAAAGCCAACCGTGAAGATCTGAAGATTCAGGCGTGCGTTTTTGCTCAATTTTGGTGGAGATCACCCTTGTATATATTTAAGTTTCCCTGTAAAATTTCAAGTCATTCCGAGTTGTATTTCTCTAAAAGGGGCACTATGACTCATCGCACATAATGACGTCTACTACTGTCACTTACGAAAATCCTCTTAGTGGTATTATATGGGAAGTCATGTTGCTTAGTGCCAGACACCCATACCCGAGAGTCATTTGCTTTGTTTTAGTTTGCCTGTCTAGCTAGATTATACACTATGAATGCAAATAAAACTTTTTGTAAGTTGTAATTATGCTATTAAAGTAATGAGAATATTTGTGACCGTTTTGCCCTTGTGTTGAAATTTATTCTTTGTGCACTGTTTTATGCAATGTTGATGCACTGCTTGGTCTAAATTGTTGAGATTGGTTGGCGGACTCGTCTTGTAAGTGACAAGTCGAGTGCCACACTCGGTTTCCTTTGTGCCATCAAGGACCACCGTATGTCACTAAGGCAGGTTTTGGAGAGAATGTATTTGGGTTAAGTATGTATGTATCTCGAGGGTATTTCTCTATGGATTTATGGAAAACATTGCCACAAACCCCATTTCCCTAAGAAGAGTGTCGTCAGCATTAATGGTAGCGTAGTTTGTGACCCAGTAATTGAAAAATAAATGGCAGAAATTTGTTGCTAATAGGGTTGTCGTTATCAACGAGGTGTGGCAGCGAGTCTTTGTTGCTGAAAGGGGGGGTCGAATTAAGTTGCCCCTACCCTTGTTGGAAGAAAAGAAAATCGTCCACGATTTATATTACTGAATGTTCAAGGCAATGGCATCAGATTTCCGTCCTCGGGTTATTTTCAAGTAAAGTGACTATTCTGCGTATGTGTATGCAATGAGGTAGACATTTCCTGTTCAACAGGGGTGCTAAAAAGGGTTGAACATGGACGGAGTAAAACATTGACCGCTGGTTGGGTCTGGATCCCGTAATCAAAACGGAGCGTTGAATGCTACTCAACAAGTTCCAACATACAATGAGGTCAGTAAAGAATGGACCAATTCAATCTACTCGGAAAGTGCTGCTCCCATGTGTTCTTCTTTTTCTAATAAATAAATTATGTTTCTACCAAAAGAATGATGATGTAGTGATTAAGAAGTCTATTCTTGTGAAACTACTCGAGAGTTAAATAATTATAGAAAGGCTTTGCTTTGACCTTTTACCGACAAATTTCGCATAACAATTTTTGAGAGTGCCATTAAGGTGAAAAGACTGTCATTAAACAGTGATGATTAGACGTGGACAATTTCAAGAAGGATATCCTGAAAACTCTACGATCTCTCGGCTCATCTAAATTGACTTCTCATACTCCTTTTAACTACACATCGGTAGTAAAATATTTACCTTTTTGTGATAGATTGTTGTGCGGGAAAACCTATTTTTTTTTTGGGTAAAGAGACTTGCATTAAAAATAGAATAGCTGCAGTTATAGACTAGACTAGTTTAATTTACTACTCTCAGTACCACAACAACGGGAGAGGTCATGACATGTCCCTAGCTATTTATGGACACCTGAAACAAGATTAATACACTACATTAGGTAATTGTGTATTTGGTGAAATACTATCTTGTATCTAGCCTTTGTACACCTGTGTGCAGGCCAGAAAAGAACTTTGCCTCCTTTAGTTGTTTGAGTTGCTTTATCTACATAAAAATAATGAAAATTTGACATTATAGTGTAAAAGTCTAACATAACCGGTATCACAGTGTCACGGATTTGAATAGTCTCGTCACGTTATACTTGGAGTGGAGTTACCGTAAACGTACGTAAAATGTCACTTATGGAAAAAATATTGCCAAGCGTTGTCAGATGTTGGTTTACAATAATTTCGGTCTAAAAATTCTAGAATAACTCTATAAGCTACAATGATCGAAGCGGGCAAAATATTATACATCGCGTAATCCTTGCGTCCCTAAGAATACAATTTGATCTACAGCACCACCGGAGGGAAAATCAGACTACCAGTTCATTAGAAACAAACTGTTTAGAACTTAGCAATGGCAGGCTCCTTTTACTATTTCTAGCTATGATGTCATTTGAGCTATGAAAGTAGGAATTCTTCAGCATCGGTAGGACAGCATTTTGCTGCTGCATTTTGCAGCAGGTTGAGTCGGCGAAAAGGGACAAATGTAGCTTTTGTCCGGTGTTGGGTCATCAAAGTCGGTAGAAATGCAAAGACGAGCCGCCCAATGCACATGCACACGGTGATGAGAAGGCAAAAGGAATTAAACCAAAACCAAAACCAAAACCAAACCAAACTAAAGGATTTTTGCAGTTCAAGTACTTAGCTAACCAAAAAGCTGGCAAACATTTTTCTTTGTATTTGACTTTGCCCATTTCTTCCCAACGTGTCCCTTTTTCAAACCGTGACATTCACGTTTTCAGACTCGGGATTCAAATACCTAAAAGGGAAAGCCAAAAACTGCGTTCTTCCCCCGCCAACTCATCTCATCTTACACGTAAAATAACCAAAGTCAAACTCGTAGAGCCTACCGCCTTTGTCACCTATAAATACAAGCTCCACTCTCTTCACCTTCCCCTCAAAACCCTCACTTGACAACCACCACATCCCATCTCCCAAAAACCTTGAGCCCCCGAGAAGGGAAGAACAAACTAAACAGAAGCAGCAATGAAGAGTCAGTTTCTTGTATCGGCGTTAAACGCCGTTTTCGTTGTCGTATTCATTATCGTGCTATCCAACGCCATGCATGCGGAGGGCTTTAGGCCAATCAAAGATCATGAAAACACCTCCACCTCGCAGTTCATTGCTTCCACAATAGCACGAGCTTATTCCGGTCCAAGTCGGCGGGGAAAAGGCCATTAGTTAGTGGGCGGATAGGAACTGCACACAATTCCTCCAATAAAATTTTGATTGATTCCTCCGAATTCTTTCTTTCTTGACAAGTTCAAGTTTAACCCGAGCACGGCTGTACACAAGTGCGCGCTACCACTTCCCCGGCTTCTTCTCTGCTAATACAGTCATGAAACTGTTAACAGGTGTCTGTCTTTCAGCTACAAAGTTGCGGCGTTTTTTGTGAGGGACGAAGAAATAAGCATTTGTTCTTCAACTTCCATTATTTTTATTTGTTTCTTTTTGCTCCTTTTTAATTGTTTGTAGATTAGCATGGACTGCTGTAAATCAATATATCAATGAAAAGGGTCATGTTTTTTCTTCTTTTGCTCACTTCTTGGCTGACCTCTCTGTCTGGGTGCTTATGTATGTGCTGACCGCTTGTTTCGGCCTTTGGGTGAAGGTGAGGTTTGAAAGAAACACATAAGGGTTGATTACGTACCGTAAGCGCTCCCAAGTTTACCATGATAGTGTTCGGTATCATAAGATTTATTTTAGCTATCTCGCACGGTAAACTTGTATAAATGTGGCATCTAATACTATCCGACCATTTTTTGGACAAAAAACTCGCGAAGTTATGATGTAGCTCATTTTCTTTCTAATTTGGCACCACCTCTCTCTCTCGTCCACCACACGTTCACCACCATCGACACAGCCAACACCTGCTCCGAGCACACCACCCTCAAAGTCATGTCCTCTGAAGGCTCTGGTGGCTTTGGAGTTGATAACCACGGGTCAAGGTTTCAAGGAACGATAGAGGGAGATGGAGAACCCGCTCTCTCTCTCTCTCTCTCTCTCTCCCTCCCTCCCCACTCACCACTCACTCCGAGATCGCCACCCTCCCAGTCTTATTCTCCAACGGCTCCAAGATCGGGAGGCCTCCTTCTTCGATGTCAGGTTTGCCCCCACAGACCTCTGGAATCAACGCCACAGCACCGCCTCCACCCTCACCAGCGCCGAGGTCCACGATGGCGGCAAGAAGCCCTTGATCTAATCCGCATCCTGTTCCCTTGCGACCAGTCCGTCCTCACCAGCACGCCTGGAACGGCATTGAATTGGTTGATCAATGGTGGTAGGTTTTCTTACTGCTGGCAATCATAGTGGTTCTCGTTAAATTTGCCACCAGAATTGGAGTATGATGGAGAAAAAGCGGGGGTGCCGTGGAGCTGGGGAGGTATGCCGGTGGTGACGATGGTGCGGTGACTAAAAATGGAAGATGAAGATGGATTGCCAAAAATCTCTCTCTCTCTCCCCCCCCCCCCCCCCCCCCCCCACCACCACCCCAGCAAGGCCCTTGGCCGGGAAATAGTGGGTATTAAATGCCATAGTTATGCAAGTTTACGGTGCGTAAGGCAGTTGTTCATGAACTACTCGTACTTCGTTTTTCAAAGAACTCGTTCATATTTATTTGTATAATATATGAACATAACATGAACAAAATATTAAAACTCGTTTATTAAACGAGCCGAGCATGAACATGTTCCTGAACAGCTTGTCTTATCTGAATAATAACTTAATTATAATATGTTTTAAACTCAAAGTCATATAACTTAGTTATAGTCTAAATTAGTTTAAACTTGGAAGTCCTAAAATCCGTTAGACAATTGGATCAAGTAAAGTGTAGTTCTGGCTTAGAAATAATTGTTGTGAATTAGAATACGAGTTTTCAAGTTCGAGTTCGATTCGTATAAATAAACGAATTCGAATCAAACACGAGTTTTGTGAAATGAACCACAAACGAGTTCAAACAAAATTTTGAAAATTAAATGAACATGAACAGAGCCTGAAACTAAATAAACGAGCTTGAACATGCCTCTATTCAGTTCAAACTCAGTTCATACACAGTATTTTCTTTTATGCCGAACACTACCGCAGGTAAACTTGGAGTGGCCACACGTAATTGACCCATAAACAAAGGTTTTAGACTCTTGGTTGGAGCTAGCGGGACCAAGTCAAATGAAAATTGTTTCTTAAAGAGTTGCCTAACCGAATGTACGAGACTCACACAACTGTTGAAAGACTTTCTCTTTAACAACAGTTTCAAGAATGTGGGCGCCGTACACTAGTACAATTCCCTATTATTTGTTTCAGTTGCGACTTTAAGAGAAAATGAAACATAAAAAATGGAGGAGTATTTGCATGACAGGAAATAAAAGCAGGTAAGTTTTGCCCAAATATTTAATTGCTTCATTTCTATCGTTACATACTGTTAATAAATTGGGTCAATGGACCCATTATCCGCCCACTAACAGATAATGTGTATTTGTTAGTTTGGATAAATACAGTTATTTAGAGAATATTTATCTCTTAAGTGTTTGAGATAAATACAATCTTTATCTCCTAAGAGTTGGAGGTAAAGTCAGTCTCTAATTGTATCTCTATATAAAGGCTAGAGATATCCCAATAAATCATAAGTCAATAGTAATAACCCTCTCTCTATAGCACTCTCTCTAGAGCAATCACCAAGCTCTAGGATTTAGTTCGTGGACGAAGAACTCGACTCTAGTAGCCGTTTTCGTACTTGCGAAAAAGATCAAGCGTGTTGGAGGCTCGTAACAACAAGGATCCTACGTCGGAATATTCGGAGACTTCATACGGTATGTTTCCGAACCCACTACGTGTTACGTGGTAGCGCAATAAATGTTGTAATCGTTTCAACATTGGTATCAGAGCATGATTACTTGTTGATTCGCCTTTAACATGCTAGATTAAATTATGTGCATGTTGCGATTTTTTCCGGATACATGAACGAGACCCATTACAAAAATTTGAAATTTATTGAGCATGTTTTCTGAAAAATAATTATATAGTTTTGTTCTCCTATGGTTGAGGATGAACTCCATAAAATTTCGTGATTTTTGGATGCATGATTTGTGAGAAATTACGATTTTATTTTTCAAGAAAACTGTGATTTTTTTGAGTTTTGGGACTCAAATTCGGAGCATGATATTCTGTTTTTATCATGATCGGTTGGTACATAATTAATCTATGTCGTATAAGCTTTCCAACGATATATCGTACGCATTATTTGGCTTAAAAACGAGAAAGATATGGCCTTAAAAAGTTGGCATCGCGACATGGCGGCGCTGAAAAAAATTAGGGTTTTTTCACGAAGAAGATGAACAGTGCACACAAGCCGTGACACGTGTCACGCGCCGATTGAGCCACGCGCATGACTAGTCACAAGCCAAGCCGCTCCCACGCGCCGCACGTGAGCCAAGCCGCCCATAGGAGCCGCGCACACGCGTCCATGAGCCAGCCGAGGCTGCTGGAACGCGCGACACGCGCCCAAGCCAAGATGGTTCCACGCGCGCGTGCTTCACACGCGCCTGCCTAGAAGACTCAGAAGCTGCCCCACACGCATGGTGGCGCGTGGAGGCGCGTGAGGGTGTTTTCCAGCATGTTCTGACCCCACCGGCGGCGCGTGAAGTCTTGTTTTGACTTCTGAAGGTTTTATATGGTGTTAAATTTACCTTTATATCATCTGTGTGTATTCTGTTTAATTTTTAAACGACTTTTTCTATTGAAATTAGCTTTAAAAATTTGTTTTATACACACAGAATTTTTTCTTTAATTGCAGAGGGTAAATTAGGGATAAATTTACTGTTTGCCAATTTTTTAGGATTTATCTCTCAGTTTTTGGTCATTTGTGAGTATTTTTGTGTACTTTTGTGGTTCCCAAAAATACGAATAATGCGTAAATATTATTTTTTGCACTTCGTGAGTAGCAATAAATATTTTTTGGAGAGTTATATGACATAGATAAATTATGTCTAATTAGTTACATGCTTGCCTTGATTTGTGTTATGGTTTAAATATACTTTTGAGGTATATTTGTTAGGCTTTTGGTAAGCTCACATTTCTTTTTAAACCTAATTTCAAGGCCTTCACACCCGTTTTCCTTGGAAGGAGAATGTGGCCTATTCATCCATTTTATTACCCTTTAACTTGTTATTTGAGCATGCTAGTTTTAGGTTAAATGGATGGATACTAGATTGGCATTCTAAAGAAACTTATGTTTATGTGTTTACTCTTGTTTTAAGAAAATTCTTTTGAGAATAATGTGCTGTGCGGCATCTCCATTTGTTTTATTGGAGTAGTTTGTAGTAGGATTCTCAAAGATGTTGTATTCTACTATTTCCCTGTATATTTCCAGAAAGCCTTGTACGGGGATGTAATTTCGCACGCACATTATTCAAGTCAGAATTTTCTTAGCATAAGTTATTAGAATGCCAATGAGGCTCAATGGAGTCCTTGCACACTTTATTGCATGGTGCAATTTTATATTTTTCTAAATTATCATGTGGATGATTTATTATATTGTGGCTTATATAATGATGAAATTTATTGCGAAAAATTACTTGAAAAATATTTTTCCCAACTCACATACATGGGAGATGATTACGAGCTTAGCAAATTTTCGATTTCATGATGTGAGGAAGGATTATGTTTTTCATTTGAATTTTTTGAAATAAATAGAAGGATGTATAATTAATGTCTTTTCCTTGCGCAATCTAATGTAGTGAATATAATGGCCACCAAGAATGTCATAGCTGATCTCGTTAAGGGTGAGAAACTTAACGGAGACAATTATGACATTTGGCACAAAAAGATGAAATTCATGCTGAACGAACAAGAGCTCGAGGAGCACTTGACCAAGGAGTTGGTCGCGCCAACTGAGGCGCAACCCCTAATAGACCACACTGCCTACCAGAAATGGAATCAGAAAGATCGTAGTGCGCGCTATACCTTGTTGAGCAGCTTGCAAAATGATCTAATCGGGCAGTATGATGAACTTCCAACTTGCAAAGCTTTATGGGAGCAGCTCAAGTTCTCTTTTGGTGGAACCTCAACTACGCGGCTTCGTAGCCTTGTGATTAAGTTTGAGGAGTACACAAAAGACCCTAAACATACCATGAGTGAACATCTAAGGATGATGTCCAATATGATTGGTAAGCTGAGGGATGCTGGCCATGCGCTCACAGATGAGCAGCAAGTCAGAGCTGTCATAAGGTCCCTTCCTGCCTCATGGGCCAATATGAAACAGATATTGACCCACAGTGAAAACATCAAGAACTTTTCTGATGTTTCACAGCATGTCATCCTTGAGGACGAGACTCGAGATACTGACAAGACCCTTGCTTATGTCGCCCAAGGGGGATCGCGCAATGCAAATGGCAAGCGCGGAAGACAAAGTAAGAAAGGTAAGAAAGGCGAGGCTAGCATTTCTGCGCCAAAGGAAGAAAAAATGAAGAAACGCAAGAGAGGAAAACGTGGTGGGAAAAAGGATCTGTCTAAAGTTAAATGCTTCAACTGTCAACAGAAAGGACACTTCGCTCGTGATTGCACTGAGCCGAAGAAGGTACTTTCAGAATCTCTCTCTCAGTTATATGTTTCCTCACATGTGATGGTTGCTCATTCCCAACCTGTGTGGTTTGTGGATACAGGTGCAACAAAGCATGTAGCACGTGATCGAGAGGGGTTCGTAGATTATCACCGGATTCCAGCGGGTAGCAAACATATCTTCATGGGAAACAATAGCTCCGAAGAGGTGCTAGGGGTTGGTTCTTACCAGCTCAAGTTGCGCACTGGGCGCACATTGATTCTTGAGGATGTGCGATATGCACCCACTGTTCGGCTTAATCTACTTTCAGTTACTGCTTTATTAGACAGTGGTTTTTCCTTTATTTTTAAGGGTAATAAGTTGGACATCTTTTTGGATGATGTTTTGTTCGGACATGGTTTTCGCATGGATAGTCTTTTTCAATTGGATTTAAATGATTCTCAGTCCTCTTATTCTTATGTTGTGAATGATAATATTGTGAATGATTCTACCACCTGGCATGCAAGACTGGGCCACATAGGCCAAGATAGGATGACTCGTTTGGCTAGAGAAGGCCTTTTGGGCCCACTCGCAAGAGTCAATCTATAAACTTGTGAGGCTTGTTTGGCCGGTAAAGCATGCAGGAAGCCTTTTGGAAAGGCTGTGAGAGCAACTCAACCACTTGAGCTAGTTCACTCTGACATATGCGGACCTATGAGTGTAAAGGCACGCCATGGCGCCTCTTATTTCCTTACACTGATAGACGATTATACGCGATATGGTTATGTGTATCTGATATCTCACCGCTATGAAGCTTTGGACTGTTTCAAACGCTTTGTAGCTGAGTTGAGAATCAGAAAGAGAAGAATTTAAAAACTCTTCGCACTGACCGAGGACGCGAATATTTGTCAGATCACTTCAAGAAGTTTTGTGAGGAAAAAGGGATACGCAGGCAACTTACTATTCCTAATACTCCACAACAAAATGGCGTTGCGGAAAGAAGGAATAGAACATTGTTAGACATGGTTAGGTCTATGATGGCGCAAGCAAACCTCCCAATATCTTTTTGGGGGATGCTCTTTTGACTGCAGCCTATATACTTAATCGAGTGCCTTCACAATCAGTCAAGTCCACCCCATATGAGCTTTGGAATGGCCAAAAGCCAAATTTGGATAACTTGCGCCCATGGGGCTCAGCAGGTTATGTTCACAGTATTTCTCATAAGTATGGGAAACTAGGGCCTAGAGCTAAAAAGAGTATCTTCTTGAGGTATTCTGAAAATTCTAAAGGCTATGTGATATATGGTGAACATCCAAATGGTGGAAAGACTGAAATAGAGTCTCGTAATGTCGATTTCATAGAGAATGATTTTCCTAGCATTGGAGACGCAAGTAGAATCTTGACCTCTATGAGTTAGAGGAAGTTGAAGCCACTTTACCATCTCCAAGCGAAGGTGGGGGATTAGTTCCTCATCCTGTTGTCGCTGAAGATAGTATAAGTGATCTTCAACCCAGTGGGAGCACAGACAGTGGGAGCACACCATCAGGACCATCAGGTCAACAAGATTCTCAACTGCGTAGAGGTGCACGAGGAAGAGTTCCACGTCGTCATTTTGAGATTGATGGTGAAATTCTTATGTGCACTCCAACTGATGAAGATGAGCCCACTTCTATGGAAGAAGCCTTATCTTCACCTGCTAGTAATGAGTGGATGGCTGCAATGAAAGATGAGTTGAGCTCAATGGAGAAGAATCAGGTCTGGGAGTTGGTTGACCTTCTGCCAGGGCGCAAGACTGTTGGAAACAAGTGGGTTTTAAAAGTCAAGCGCAAGGCAGACGGGTCAATTGACAAGTATAAGGCATGTCTTGTGGCGAAAGGCTATACCCAACTGCGGGGTGTGGACTATGAAGACACTTTCTCCCCAGTGGTGAGATTTGCTTCAATTCGCCTGATCCTAGCTATTGTCGCCCAGCAGGATTTAGAACTTTTTCATATGGATGTTAAGACTACGTTTCTCAATGGAGAACTAGACGAAGAGATTTATATGGCTCAACCTGAGGGTTTTGAAGTCAAGGGACATGAGCGCAAAGTTTGCCGGCTCAAACGTTCTATATATGGTCTCAAACAATCGTCTAGGCAGTGGTACTTTAGGTTTCATCATGCCATTACCTCTATAGGTTTTGAAATGATTGAACAAGACCATTGTGTTTACGTAAAACGATCCAAGAAAAATATTCTGATCCTTTCTTTGTATGTGGATGACATTCTTTTAGCTGGGAATGACATGAGTTCCATTGTCGCCACTAAGCAGTGGCTGTCCTCAACTTTTGAGATAAAGGACATGGGAGAAGCTAATTATGTGCTCGGGGTTAAAATCATACGTGATCGTCCAAAGAGACTTCTCGGTTTGTCTCAAGAGACATATATCAAGAAGGTCATTGAATGATTCCGTATGCATAACTCAAAACCCATAGACACTCCAATGGACAAGGCGTGTACTTTAACAACAGACCAATGCCCAAAGAATGATGAGGAAAAGAATCGGATGTCCAAAGTGCCTTACGCGGCTGCAGTTGGGAGTCTGATGTACGCTATGTTGTGTACGCGTCCAGACATCTGCTTTGCCGTTGGAATGGTGAGTCGTTATCAGAGTAATCCTGGACCCGCTCATTGGAATGCGGTGAAGAGGATTCTTCGATACTTACGTGGAACCGCTGATCTCGTCCTGTGCTATCATGGTGGAGACTTGAGATTGAGAGGATACAGCGATGCTGATTGGGGCGCTGATAGAGATGAGCTCATATCCACTTCAGGTGGAGCTATCTCTTGGTACAGCAAGAAAAAGTCTTGCATCGCCCTATCCACGATAGAGTCGGAGTATGTTGCTTGTTCAGCAGCAGTCCAGGAAACTGTTTGGTTGAGGTCATTCTTATAGGCTCTAGGGGTTACAGCTCATGCAGATGAGTCTGTCACTGTTCACTGTGTCAATACAGCTACCCTAGATTTTGTAACGGACCCCAAATATCAAACACATAGGCTTTCGTTATCACTTCATTAGAACTTTAGTTGCGCAAGGAGAGGTGACCATGAAGCATATACCTACTGGCAAAATGGTGGCTGATCCTTTGACCAAGCCTATTGCTAGAGATGTTTTCCTTTCTCATATTAGGAGTATGGGACTACGTAGGTTTTGATATGTTTATGGCATCTTATGTACTTGACATTATTTATTACATTAAATTTTCATTCCTTGATTTGAGTTTATTTTGGAATGAATGGATAATCTTTGTGATTACATATACATCCTTGTTGAGAGTGTCACCAGGCTCGAATTGACCCACTCACACGGGTAATTCACCTTGGCGCTAAGATAGCGAGCAAGATGAGACATAATTGTCTTAAGCGCCAAGTGGGCGAATAAGATGATACAGCTTATAAAGCAAACATGTCGCCTTAGTTGGAGCTAAGATGAGACCTAACAAATGTAGGTCGATCATAGAGTATCTCCACAACTCTATGTAGCCTGCTTACAGCCGAATGTGAGATTTCAGGCAGGCACTATGAGAGTGACTGGGCTGAAAAACTCAGGTTAGGCGCTTGTACAGCGACTAGACTTAGATTCGTATGGCGTATTTTATTATACATTTATGTGACACGCCCTTGCGGGTTACGCCATAGCATGCAAATCATACTGCATGTGTGGGAGTGACGAATGAATCCCTGCTTCGTCATTGTGTGAGCCACTTGGATCGAAATTTTTGATCCTATATGGTACCCTTTTCACCTTAGACTATGTCATGAAGAGGATACTCAATGTCGCTACTTTAGCATGTACCCTTGGATCATGGATGATGCGGTCTCGCGGGGCATGTCTAGGAAAGCGGTTGGGTCTAATTGGAATGACATGAGGGCTTTGGGAAGAAAGTTCAATATTACATCATGTTGTGTGATTCATAGCCCGGGCGACTTTGTCGATTTTCGTTTCGATATGAGTCATGAATACATAACATATAAGAGGTTTAACACTGCTCACTATGAGGGATTTGAGAGTGTTTAATCTGGTGTAGTTGAACTATCTGGGGTACATACGAGATTTTTTAAGAGTGATGTATTGTGTTAGTTTGGTGATAACTTAATACAATACTCCTCAACTGGACATCCTTTCTCGTAGGTCGCACGTTCCATTTCCTGTATGTGGGCGAGTGGGAGCTGTTAATAAATTGGGTCAGTGGACCCATTATCCGCCCACTAACAGATAATGTGTATTTGTTAGTTTGGATAAATACAGTTATTTAGAGAATATTTATCTCTTAAGTGTTTGAGATAAATACAATCTTTATCTCCTAAGAGTTGGAGGTAAAGTCAGTCTCTAATTGTATCTCTATATAAAGGCTAGAGATATCCCAATAAATCATAAGTCAATAGTAATAACCCTCTCTCTAGAGCAATCACCAAGCTCTAGGATTTGGTTCGTGGATGAAGAACTCGACTCTAGTAGCCGTTTTCGTACCTGCGAAAAAGATCAAGCGTGTTGGAGGCTCGTAACAACAAGGATCTTACGTCGGAATATTCGGAGACTTCATACGGTATGTTTTCGAACCCACTACGTGTTACGTGGTAGCGCAATAAATGTTGTAATCGTTTCAACACATACGATTTGGTGTATCCTGTGGTTCGTAAAATTAGGAACGTTGTACTATGTGCTAAACTATAAGTAGACATGTTATTGGGTTTAATTTTGAGAAAAACGGTAAGAAATTTGGGATAGGAATAAAGCGTATTTAGATGTAAATGTGGTAATTCATATGTAGACTAATAATACACAAAGAAAATTATGCCCGTATCGATGTAGGAGTTACATTTTTGTCATATTGCATATGCCTTCGGAAAAGTTTTGGCTGCTACTCATCTAACGACAATTAAATTGTGCACGGTTAGTGCATCTAATTAGTGCTGCTAAAATTTATCACTTGAGGCCGTTTTAGATTGATTCTAAAAAGTAAAATTCTGCTTAAATCTTAATCATCTTTTTAAAATTAGATGTAATCTACTTTAAGTAATATTATTTTATTATTTGATAAGATTAGTTGTAAATATCTTAAAGTTTTAAAGTATTTGGATAAAACGTGCTTAAATCAGTTCCACGATGACAAAGTGACAATAAATGACACTTGATAAGTAAATTTTTAATATCCACTTAAAAAATTGATGTAAAGATAACTTTCATTTGTATAAAACTATACTACACAAATAAATTATCAAAGAGTTATTTTCATTCACCTACAAAAGTTGATTATTTTTTACTTTAAGTTAAAAACACCCATGAGGTCATATTAGTGCTTATAGTGCAATAAATTTTGCGAATTAGTGAAGGGTATGGGATGTCCTCTTATGAAAAATACGAGGATAATATGTAATTTTAGGTCAAACCTAATTATGACTCACTTGGATTATGGATATAACCAGTTTTGAGCTTTTTGAGGAAGATTAAATCTCTTAATCTTATTATTGATGATTTAGTCTATTAAATGGTTATGTTTTGGGCTGATTTTGTAAGAAGATCTCTTAATCCATGATTTAATCCAGGTCCATATAAGTTAAAAACTGATTTAATCCATAATCCTCAAAAGTAAGGATTATGAAATAATCACTTTTTTCATAATCAGGTTTGATTTTCTAATTTAACATCCTATTCTCATATTTTTTACAAAAAGACCTCTCATACCTCTTAATTAATTATCTTAGATAATTTTTAGAGTTTATCTTTTCTCCTATTGCTAAACTCTTCTCTTACAACTAGATAATCTTTTTTTTGCTTAAGATAAACTTTATTTGTAATTTGGGGATGTTATCGTATTATAAGCAATAACATGAGATTGTTTGTGTTTTTAATTTAAAATAAAAGTAAAAACTTCTGAAGATACGTGAAAATAGTTATTTTAATAATTTATTTGGGCATTATAGTTATTTTTGAATAAAAGTTATGTTAACGTTGCTTGAATATTAGAATATGTTTATTGATTGTTCTCTATAGTCATTTTGTCATAGTGAAACTGATTTAAGTACTTTTTATCCAAATATTTTTTATAAATTTAATTTAGTTTACAACTATTTTGTCAAATATCAAACTGATTCTTAGATTTTGAAACTGATTAAAATTTAAGCTGAATCTGCTTTTTTTAATCAATCCCAAACGGGTAGTTAATCTGTTTTGCCAAACGCTTACAAATCTGATTTAATCTAGAATAAATGAAGTTTGACAATCTCAAAATCAGTCTCAAACACTCTTTAAATTTTGTGCAAAAATTTCACTATCCTAGGCTTTCATTTGGTGGTTGGCATATTTGTATATTTCATACTGGATATTTAGTCTGTTTTCTTGAGTAAAGTGGTCTTAAATTTCGGGTTTGGTGAGGCTTTACAGGGAGTGATTTAGTAGGCTTTATACGGTTTGGTGAGTGAACATTATCACTTTAATACTGTGGGGTGGTGGTTTTCTAGTGCTTTCATACTTCTAACTCGATTTAGACGTGTAGACTCGTTTGTACTCTCAGACTTGATTTGGAGTTCTAGTACTTCAAGGTTAGGGTTCTTGGCATCCTCTCAGATACACTTGGTTCTATCTGCCTTGAATTTCATGATAACGTATGATGGCGGCCCCAAAGTCCAGAGATTACTTTCTCATTGTTCTTCTCTTACTCCCCCTTTCAACTCTCTCCACGAATGCTGGGCAAAACATGGATATGCTATTGAATGCACTCACCCTTAAAGGCTACTCAGCCATGTCCTTGATTTTGAGGCAAACTCTGGAAGAGACTTCGATACCATATGCAGTAAATCCCAACACTACATTCACCATATTCTGCCCACCCGACGAAGCTTTTCTCGCGTTGAAGTACACACATCCACCAGTCACACTGCTTCAATATCACGCTGTACCGTTGAAGCTTGACAAGAAGTCCATCGAGTTATCTTTCCAGCTCGGCTCTAAGCTCGATACTCTCCTTCCTGGCTATCCACTATTGGTGACGAGGCCACCCAACGGTGGACATGTTTTCATCAACGAAGTCAGAATCACGGAGTGGGATGTTTACCGTGACAATCGTTTCATTATCCATGGGGTGGAGGACTTCTTTGATCCTGCTCTTCAGACAGTCGTATATCCTTGGTATCTTTCATGAGAAGGTCATTAATCATGAACCTTGTTGAGAGGAAAACCATAATGCTTCAAGCAAGGTTATCAAAGATTTTACTGAGGTGAGCGGCGTGGAGTACATAACTGTGATACCCGTTGTTAATGAAGATTAGCGAATGTGTATGAAAGCGTTGCAAAGACAATTGCAGGGCCATTGTTATGCTCTTTTTATAGGTAGTTGCAGATTGGACCATTTTAGGATATGTTTGTAATGCAATAGCAAATTGTCTTGCAAAGCCATAAGGAAGCCTGCTAGCTACGGTGTCTCCTCCTTGGTTGACCAGTGATTTCTCTTTTGGAATAATAATCCTTTTGTAGCCAAAAAAAAAGGGACAAGGTTATGAATATTTCTTACTCACTTTCCTTCATTTATACTAAAAAAGATGCAGATAACATTTGTTAGTAACATTTCTCATGACTTTGCGATAGTTATAAAACTAGTATAACACTTTCAAAAGTTGACACTTGAGTTGGATGGTTTAGTACCGCAACGTTAGAGCAGGTAGATGTTGGACGAGCAATATAAGGGAAAAAATGCTCTTCATTCAAATTTGATTGTATTTAGTCTATTCAATAAAAGACCCGACCATTGCAAGAAGAGAATTTGATAATATCCCAGCAATCTTTGCAACACTTTTAATGCTACACAAAAGTTGACACTTGACCGCAACGTTTAGAGCAGCAATGGATATTCCTATTCAATAAAAGACCCGACCATTGCTTTGATAATATCGGGAACAAATTAAGACACTTTAAGCAGAATGATATCCCAGCAATCTTAGCAACACTTTTAATGCTACTTTGCCGCTTTATGCATAAGCTTAGAGTTTAGACTTAGATCATATATTGTGTTCTAATATGGAAGTGCTAGGATTGTAAGACTTGGTAACCATTGCAGAAAAAATGGCCTTGAAGATGAAGGTAATTGTTAACAGAACATGCACTGGAATCACATAAAATTAAGAAAGATACTGAACAGAACATATGTCCCGGGGAACTAGTCCTGTAAAGGCAAACCTTGATCCATTTAGTGAATGTAATACTAGTCCATATCAACGTATGATACTATATGTAGATAAGACCATCCCAGATCAAGTCTCAAATGCCTGCTTGTATAAGCAAGTCCACCACATAGCTGGTGGTTGAATTGTTACATGAGAGGCAAAAGAAGAGGATCGTCTAGAAAGGACCCAATCCCACTATTTAACCAACCTGCCAGACCAACACTCGCCAATTAGATCTATAAACGCCATCATAGAAGGTATGAATCCCATGAAGTTCGGAAGCTTGAGACTCTGTCGCATGTTCTTATCTCGAAGAACTCTTCACTCGATAACTTTTTAATCGTTCTCATCATGTTCCGACTTCAAAGATCAAAATGTTCATTAGCACGTCCTTCATATCACGCACATGATACGTAGAGAAAATTTTATTTGATGCTTATAAAAACGATGTGTAGATTGTCCAATAAGATATACCACCGTTTAAGTTGCAGATAAAAGAGATGAGGAAATTAGACCCGAATGGTGTGGACTTGATGGTTCGTCCTTAGACCCGAATCGACAAGGCTCGTGAAATGAGGAAATTTCGTCAACCAGAGGAGATCATAATATCACACCAGTTCTTTGTTTTAACTAAAATTGTCTATTTTAAATGCAATCTATTGGAAGAATGACATTAATCTCGTCATAACCGTATTTTTTAGATTAATACTTTCATAGCCATTGGCAAAATCAGTGCAAGCATGTGCTAAACTTGAGTCCCTGTAATTGTGAAGTGCTAAACTTAATGTTCCCTTCACTTAACTGTTACTTTGAATTTCCGTTCTAATTTGGAACCAAAATTATGACCAAAAATTAGTATAACGCTTACAGTTACGTTGCAGTTCTAAATGAGCAGTTATACTCTTCCCAGCCATGTCCCCGAATTCTCTCTCAAAGTGGTGCAAGTCTGAATAAATCTTCCAGATTTTGAGCTCTCTAGTGACGTGAATCTGGGACCGTGGGTAGTAAAAAAGTGTTGTTAAATACATATTAGCAACAAAGGATTGTCACTAAACCTGTGAGCCTGAATATCATCTACGCACTATGAGTGGATTCGGCACCTATATAAGTACTTCGAGTAGTATCAATTTGACATCCTTTGGAAGCGAAAATGGAAAATCAAACTTGAATTCTAAATACTCGTTCTAAAAACCAAATTTCATTTCCTAAATTTAGTTATCAAATCCCATACTTTATGTAACATCTTTTGGAAGTTAAAATATGAAATAAATAAACTTCATATTCCACTCTTTCCAAAAATGAATACTTCATTCCCAAGTTTAGATATCATTCACATACTTCAAAATGCAAAAATCACGAAATTTAAATTCTACTCACCCCAAAAATATTCAATTTTCTTAATTAATTAGATACCAATTCATATACTCTCTTTGTTCTAGGTGAGACTATGTGTATATATCGTCGTCTTCACTTATCACAAGCTAAACATAACCATGGCAGGGCCTTTATCTTTACTATCTTTGCTACTAGCCTTAGCAGCTTTGCAGAAGCACTTATGGTGTCGAATACGAAGTCCAAAACGATGCTCCAGAAACACTTAGTGGAGTCCGCTTCGATCGTGAGATAGGAATCCCATTCACCAAGAGAATCATGGGTTTACAGCTGCGCTGAACAAACAACAAAATGAGGGACGCTTATAGCGAAGATTACTTCGTTCGGCTGTTGGGGAAGCCGGTTAATCAGCTTTGGTCGGAGTACAAGGCTAAGTATGGTAGCTAATTAGTTGGGTTGACAAAATGGGAGGCGAGATGTATTTAGGTTACTTAAGTTTAGGACAAGATGAATAAGAATAAAGTGGCATTTCTAGACACTTATTTTCCTCATCTTCTCCCGGGAGAATTTTCAAGTAATTAACGATTTGATATATATCAGTTTTTGGTAGTATAGAAATTTCAATAATCTTAACATTATAAAGGAATGCAAAAATCAAATTCAGACTTACCTGGTCTAGGCTAGGGCCGTGGTAAACAGTTCATCTATATTCATAATGTTGCGACAACACGAAGTCAGAAGTTATAGGGCCATTGCAATTCTTGCGGCCGTTCAGTCGAATATTGTGTCACCAACAAGTTGGTGGAGTCAATATGGAAGCCCGACTCTGACCAAAAATCGGCCCAACTACTAAGCTTGGTCATGGGCTGAACCTACAATGGAGTTGCGTATAGTAGCAATGACGTGTGATTCACTTTGGCGCCGTCTATGTACAAGGTTACTGGGGGATGTTAGGAGCAAACTTACAGGTAGTATTCATGAAGCGGCGCATTCATGGCAATGGGATGGAGTGACCTGCAGGCTTCTACTCCGGCCTGTGGGATTGGTGGAAGGAATTGATGATTAAGTAATGCCGAAGGCGGAGCTCCACGCCTGGCTTCGTTGCAATAGCATGGTGAGGGTTCCCGGTGTAATCAAGGATACGGCATGACTGCCTGAGATATGGAGTACTGTGGGAGTCTTAAGAATGGTGTTTGTTGCGGAACTCGACAAGAAGAGAAGTGCTCGTGATGCCAACTACTTTGTTGAGCTGCTGCTGACGTGACAGCAGCAGGCCATCCGGAAAGAAAAACGATGTACCAGGGAAGCTCATGGATATTGCCTTTGGAGTCCATCATAAACCTCAAGCAGGCATATATTATTATGCCTTACACGCTAGCCTTTGGAATGACCGAGTTCATCTACAGAAGATATGCCAAAGACGACGCAGAACTAAACTATGGAAAACTGAATGCAGCGTCATTCTCACTGTAATTCCAGAGCAGAAATGGCGATGTCTCGATCGCGATAAAAGTATTAAGACCGAAGGCATGTACAAAACTTCTCTATATATACATGTCTTCTGTGGAATATTGTTCGAGAGGAGACAATGCCTAGCTACATATATATAATTTCTTTTTAAGTGTTGCATCTGCATCTTACATACTACGCAAATAAAGTTGGAAGCAGCTACAGTCTAACCCAAATAGACAAGGCAAATGTTTTACCAATATGAAATCCTTCATCAAGTTTCTCCTCGTAATGGTTGCTCTTCGTCTCATACAAGCTGTCGAATTCAAAGTCTCAAAAAACGTGACTGGTGCACCGGGAAAGTACCCGATTTGCTAATGGTATCAGTATTTCATATAGCGAGCAAATCCTACAAGTAGCCTCTGAAATATTCGTATGGCAACTTTCAAGAAAGAAAAAGGACCAACGCAAAAACGTCAATCGAGTCATGATTATCGTGGAGAGCTACAATGGCGTTGTGTATACAGAGAACAATGTTGTTCATCTGAGTGCAAAGTATGCCGCGGATTAAACTGGTGATGCAAGGATAGAGACTACTGGGGTGGTTTATCACGAAACAAGTCATGTTTGGCAGTGGAACGGGAATGGGGAGACCCCAGGGGGTATAATCGAAGGGATAGCCGATTATGCTGTCGGAAATTTTTCAATAATTGGCACTTGGTTCCAATTTTAGAGGTTGTGACTCTTCACTTTTTTAATACAAAGTTGCAATCTTTAATGGAGACATTTTGGTTTAATGGTAGTTATAAGTTATGATGCCAAAGAAAGTGGGTTCGCAGTCGACGTGGAGGTGCCACAAGGAATGCAGTCCGAGTCAGATGCCAAGTGTACTGATGTGAGACACAACAAGGATGGAGCAAGGGCAGAGACCAAGGGCTTCCCAGATAGAGCCTGAGAGTGGCAGTGCTGCGAGGGCGACGGCGCACGGTGAATATACGATGACAGTCACAGTCCGATGCTTGTGTCCAGCGTCAAGGGTCCGATGTCAGAGGTCCAACTATGTTTCTCTCTCTAGAATTCTAGAGAGAGAAAGAGAAAGTGAGAGAATTCTAAAAATCTGAAAATCCTCTAAATGAATTCTCAAGACCTCTATTTAAAGAGGTTGAGATTATGATGTCATAGCGAGACACGTGGCGCAACACGGGAGTGACACGTCACCGAGGGGTCCACAGTTGCTGGTGCTTCACGGACTATCGAATCGCATATTCACCTGACCTGCACCACACACCTTTGTCTGTCCGGAAAGACTGGCTCCCACAGCGTCGGTGTGGCCAGAGAACCCCCTTGATCTAGCCACCAATCCAAGCCCTTATAGAGTCCCACAGGCCTGACAGTGGTAGGGAAGACCCGACACCCAACTGCCAGGCGAACTAGGCACGATGCCCTCCGAAGACCTGCTCCCATCTTGGAGTGACCCAGAGGTCATAATCCCTAGGGGTGCTGATGCAAGCCCCCAGTGCCGGAGCACATAGGCCAATCACGTCGATACCCTGGCGAAGATAGTGTCCCAGAGGAGTCACCTATCCCGAAGGTGAGTCCTTGTATCGGAGCATGTCAAGGTAGCATTTCGGAGGATCCGTCTACCTGGCAGAAGGGGAGTTGAAAAGCTTCCTAGCGGAGATAGTGTCTTAGAGAGCGAGCTATCCGCGGGTGAGTCCTTGTGCCGAAGCACTCAGAGCGCGTCAAGGTAGCATCCCAGAGGAGTTGTCTACCCGACGAGCCGAGGTAACATCCAGAAGGAGCCGTGTACCTGGCGGAAGGGGAGTTGAAAAGCTCCCTGACGGAGATAGTGTCTCGGAGGAGTCGCCTATCCCCTCTGGATGCTGCACACTCCGGAGAGTGGGTCGAAGCATGTTCCACATCCATGGCAGGGGCGCATGGTGTGGTGAATGAGAGTGGTGCCCAGAGCATGTAACATGATTATGGCGTACGGGTGCAGCGATGACTGTCGCGGGACAATAGCCTGTGCCAGGGCAAATGTCATGGAGATGGCGCACGGGCGCGGTGATGTGTGTATGGTGCCCGAGGGCACGATATTGTGAAAGAGAGCCTGGGGGCACAGCTGTATCAGCAGCGCGGCACACTGGTACGGCGGAGTGAGTATGGTGCCGAGGGCACTGTAGAGTGACCAAAAGCCCGGGGGCACGGCTGTATCAGCGGCACGGTGGAGTGTGTAAGGTGTCGGGTCACTTTAGTGTGTCAGAGAGCCATGGGGCACAGCTGTAGCAGCGGCGCGGTGCACGGGCGCGATAGAATGTGTAAGGTGCCGGGGCACTGTAGTGTGTCAGAGAGCCATGGGGCACGGCTTTATCAGCGGCACGGCGCGTCGGCGTGACGGAGTGAGTATGGTGCTGAGGGCACTGTAGAGTGACAGAAAGCCCAGGGGCACAGTTGTATCAGCGGCGCGACGCATGGGCGTGGCGGAGTGACGTCCAGACGACGGGGTTCGCGAGTGACATTGGGCCTACGGGGGTCCCAGAGTGACTTCCAGGCGACGGGGGTCACGGAGACGGCGTGCGGGCGATGGCAGACGTTGCACAACCATGGGTGATGAACACCGCGAAGCTAACGGGCGGGTGACGGTGAGCGTTGTATGAACGGCGTGCGACCGCGAGCGACCTCCCGAGATCGACGGTCGTCGAGACTATGTTGGAGAGCAGCCACAAGCGACGGTCGTCGCAACTACGGCCCGCGACTACGAGCGACGAAGCACGGCCGAGAGCGATGGTCGTTGCGACTACGGCGGAGCACGGCCGCAAGCGATAGTCATCAGTCGTCAAGGTAGGTGGTTAACCCCCTTTGAGGTGGAAGGCAAGCCTTAAGTGTTTCACAAGCAATTCACTTGACTTGAGAATGTGTTGCTTTGACCAGCTTGAGAGCGTTGAAAATTTGACCGTTGAACACGTGACGTGTTGCATAAAACGGAACTCCTGGTGGGCCCTTGGGTGCAACCAAAGTAGGTTGGGAACAAGTTATTAAACCACTCTTTTTGGTGAACTATATATAAGTATCAGGGTTTCGATCCTGAAATTTTCATATTCTCTCTCATAAGATTTTCATATTCCAAAGGTCGTTTATTTAATCTTCAGATGTAGATTTGTGGTGACTCATTGCAGTATAAAGGGGCAAATAATGTTTTAAGGAAAGAATGCATAACATTCTACTAATGCATTTTCCATCCTCATTCGCGATATTTTTCCAATATATGTAAGGTTGAAGTCCGAGTGGGCACCAACACATACGGGGAAAAAGGGGAACGGGCACGAAATGGGATG
The DNA here is from genome assembly GCA_033070095.1 of Escallonia herrerae. Lineage (NCBI taxonomy): Eukaryota > Viridiplantae > Streptophyta > Magnoliopsida > Escalloniales > Escalloniaceae > Escallonia > Escallonia herrerae. Next base: position 46,874 of record JAVXUP010001027.1, read on the forward strand.
AAAATTACGCGGTTATAGCTTATTTCCTTTGAGTATTGCAATGCTTTGAAAGATGGTTTAGTTGGTGATCTTAATGGTTTGATGAGATGATTAGAGTGAGGATTATTTTATGCAACTTCATGTGGTAAGATTGTGGATGATCTCTGGGACGACTATAAAGCACTATATGTTGTTCAAGTTTTTCTTGATTGGTCGATATATACCCATGCCTGTGCTTGTTTTATCTTTCTCTAGAAATTAAAGTTGTGTTATGTGTAAGAAAAAGGTGTGTGAGCATATCAATCGTTGAAATCATTATTACCGGTGAAACTGAACCAACCAATAATGACGGATCTAAAAAACAAATCTTGTTCATTTTTTTTTTTGGTTCCAAAGGGAATGTTTGGTTTGATTTGTTTAGTTGGGTTAATCGGTACTGATATACCTCAAATATAACTCCTAATAATTGGGGAATACCCAGCAATCCTAGTCGAACTAGGAGACCAATAATTATTTTATCAGGGATCGTGACGTGATCCTCAAAGATCATAACGCGGTCTTAACACATCTAGCCTACGGCCCAGTCCTATTAGGGTCTTCTTCCTTCCACTGTATAAAGGAGTCTACCCCCAAGTATGAAAAAGGACACACATTCATGCTTTTTTAAAGTCAGTATCATGTAGCTGCGCTCTGACTTAAGTATCGGATCGGAGTTTCTCTGCCGGGAACCCCACCCGGCGGTCATTCGTTTTTTGTCTTGCAGGTCATTGGTCCAAGCTCGGGTTCCGCAACATACGCGGAGCATATTTTTAGTAGCAACATTTTGACACCATCTGTGAGACCCGTCAGCCTGGCCATTTGACCTCAAGAGAATTCAACATTCGTATCCTACACCTCCGGCGGTGTCGCATCGGAATCACCGTCGCCACGGTCCAATATTGAATTGTCATTAATGGCAAAAAGAAAACAAAAACATTGTTCAAAGAGAGTTTATGATTCCGATAGAGGTATTACAGTAAAGTGCCGCTGGCAACCATATGACAAAGCCACCAACGGCATGGCAGCTCCCTCAAAAAGGCAAAAGAAACAGCAGTAGCAACGCCGTGCACGTCAGGTATGCTTCCCAACTGCCGCCACGAAAGGGCAGGTTGCCTGGTTCTACTGCCGCCATCTCCAGCGGAGCAACACCAACATCTCAGAGAAAAAAAATCAACCAATCACCGCACCATCAGAGTCAAGGCGGCCACAAATCACCATCGTCGCAGCGCACGGGCCAACCACTGCACAGTCGCTCCCATGGGTTAAAGCACCAACAGCGCCCTCACCACCGTTCACCACAACCGGCCGTATAGCCACCTTCGGGCCATCCATAATCACAGCCCCCGTCACTGCCATCGCCACCGGTCATAACCTACCGCCGCCATCAAAGGGCTGATTTTACCACCGCTTCTTCAGTGGTGCAACCACAACCACAAAACAAACAAAAAAGAAGCAAAAAAGACGAAGATGAAAAGGCCACGACAGCGCGCCGACCATGGGTCAGGACCCCATCGTCGCCACCACGGCATCTCCTCCAGCAAGGTGCTGGCTGACCCCGCTCATAGTCAGGCCACCCACTGTTGACGAGAGGCCATCGGCACGCATACTGAGGGTGGTGCCACCACAACAAAGGCAACACCACCAGAGTTACCAACATCACAAGCCGCCGCAAATTTCACAAACAACCAAACCAAAAAAAAAGATGAAGAAGCTGGTCGCACCGTGTGATCAACTCCACCGGCAAGGCGCCGGCGACGCACCATCGCGGCTTTACCCAACACCGCACCGTCCATCGCGTTCAGCAATAATGGTGCCTCCAAGTGGCCATCTCATCAAGATACCACCGTCCAAACCCCAGCATTTCGATGAACGTCGCCGTCCAGTTCAGATCAGGTCCACGGGGCCAATGGCGCTTGTGTCTCCTTCCAAATCTGGCCCCTAGTCCAGATCTAGCTACCAACCGCCGTTAGGAACCCTTCAGTCCTCACGCCAGCGATGGCGCCGCCGCCAACCGTGGCATCCTTCATCGGTGCCTCATTACCAAGCCGGTGGCTACTCTTCTGTCGATGAAAGAAAGGGGACAGACAAGAGAGAAAAGGTCAAATTCTCTTTTTTACATTAACCCCCATAATTATGTGTATTGATATTTTAGACCCACATGTTCTTTCTTATTAGGCATATGCCAGATAATCTTTAAAGCATTAAGCTTTACATATGTAGACTAAAGACCCACAGGGTATTATTTAAATTTGCAAATGATGCACATCCTTGAAAGGCTAAGCACACTACGTCGTCTATTTGTCGTTAAAAATAAAACGACTACAAAATTTTAGCATTAGCAAGCCTTCGGAAAGCTACTTCCAGTGCACTTTTATTAGCTAGACCTATTTTTTGGTCTACCATTCTCTAGTTGCATCAATTGGCACGAGCGCATTACACATCAGAAGTCAGGACATCCGACTGCTATGACATATTAAGTTCACTTGCGACACGTAGTGCAGTGCACCCTGTAGGCTAACCGACAAAGCCTTAATAGGGCTACGGTGTCTGAACACTGCTCTTAATTCTGTGTTAAAAACATAGTTGCACTTTATATGCTTTATTATTTCAAAAGCTGTTTTTTCAGTAACTTACTTTTTCTTGTTGCAAGGGCTCAAACGGTGCCTGCGAGCATCAACAGTGACGTATAAACCCGCTTCATAAAGCGAGGAACAAATTCACAGCACCCTGCGACTAGAAGTCACGCCTAGGGTTTTTGCTACAGTATCTACCGACTCAGCATTTCTTATTAATTTGTGACATTCAGTCACACAGTGACCTTGATCAGTGAATCAAAGCTCATCCTCAACCTTTGCTAATAAGCATCGCAAGCTCAAGCTCATGCAATTAGCAGATCGGATCTAGTAGCCTCTCAGTATATCGGTCTTCTTGCGACCAGGCCCTACATATAGACTGAAAAGCCTTTTTTTTATATAGATCTACGCCTTCTCAAAGGCCGGGGGGCTTTATATTTTATGAGATCACTCCTATACGGGCTTAATGCCTTATGTCTTACCAGACAGAGAGGTTCGCTACATTGACCATATTACGGGCTTCATGACCCGCACCTTCTTATTTGGCATCGGACAACAACGACGAGAACTTTAAGTTTCGTCAAACCCTCAAGGGTACTTTCATGAGCTCCGCGTTCCATTCGCCCTCAAGGGCGCATACGAGAACTCTAAGTTCTGTTAAACCCCCGAAGGTATATACATGAGCTCTGTGCTCCATCAGCCCTCGAGGGTGCTAATCAGAACTCTATGTTCCACTAGCCCTCAAGGGTGGCCCCTCAAGGGTGACAGGATAGAGCTCAAGTTCTATCTGAACGGTTTAGCTATAGTTCTAACCTGTGAAATGGCAAAACCTAGTGGGAGTTCGTCGCCTTACCTTGTTTTGTTAATTTGAAACCTGGCCGAGCGTGAGTGCGAGGCTTCTTTGCTTGCCCTTAGCTGACGATAAGGGTTCGCGTCAAAGTAAAACGTAAGCATGATGTGGTTAGCTCAAGCTAAAGAACGCACACTTACACAAAACAAACACCCTCCACAGGAGAGGTGACCCCTTAAGGGGACATTCAAACACTTAGCACATGCAACAATTTGCATGCACATCTCTGTGTCCTCTCTCTAGAGAGGCTAACGTGGGGCACAGCCTCTAATGGATCCCGAGATCCCATGATTCATCTTCCCAAAGATGATTCCGAGTAGCCTACTTAGGCGACATTCAAAAGACCTAGCTCTCAAGATCTAGAGTTCTAGCATCCTACTCGGGCAAAGTTTCAAGGCGTAAACTCCCAAGAGCTTAGGTCCGAGCACATGGAGTAGAGAATATTATTACCCCTACAAGCGGATGGAGAATCCCTTAAAAATCTAGCGCGTGTCTCAAGACACCAGGTATAAACTTCCTCAGCCAAACATTTTGGTTAAGGAGGTGGGGGGCTTATGATATATCTCAAATATAACTCCCAATAATTGGAGAATACCCGGCAATCCTAGTCGAACTGGGAGACCGATAATTATTTTATTAGGGATCGTGACGTGATCCTCAAGGATCCTAACGCGATCCTAACACATCTAGCCTACGGCCCAGTCCTACTAGGGCTCTTCTTCCTACCACTGTATAAAGGGGTCTACCCCCCAGGTATGAAAAGGACACACATTCATGCTTTTTCAAAGTCATTATCATGTAGCTGCGCTCTGACTTAAGTATCGGAGAGTTCTCTGCCAGGAACCCCACCCGGCGGTCACTCGTTTTTTGTCTTGCAGGTCATTGGTCCAAGCTTAAGCTCAGGTTCCGCAACATACGCGGAGCATATTTTTAGCAACAACAGGTACTGTTATTTTCTGCTTATATTCTGGAGCTCGAGCCTGAATCGATAACCTGCAAGACAGAAAACGAGTGATCGCCGGGTGGGATTCTTGGCGGAGAACTCTCTGATGCTTAAGTCAGAGTGTAGCTACAAAATATTAACTCTGAAAAAGCATGAATTATGTAATTGTCCCATACCTGGAGGGGTAGACCCCTTTAGATAGTTGTAGGAGAAGACTCCTAGTAGGACTGGGCCGTGGGCCAGATGAGTTAGGATCACCTTAAGATCTCGAGGATCACATCACGATCTCTAATAAGATAATTATTGATCTCCCAGTTTGACTGGAATTGCCAGATATTCCCCAATTATTAGGAGTTATATTTGAGTTATATCATAAGCCCCCCACTTCGTTCGCTAAAATGTTTGGCTGAGCAAGTTTATGCTTTATGTCTCAAGACACGCGTCAGATTTGTAAGTGATTCTCATTCACTTGTAGGGGTAACAATATTTCTCTCTTCCATGTGCTCCGACCTAAGCGGGAAGTTAAGCCTTGGAACTTTGCCCAAGTAGGGCGCTAGAACCCTAGCTCTCGATAGCTAAGTCTTAGAATGTTGCCTGAGTAGGCTATCCGGAATCATCTTTAGAAAGACGAATCATGAGATCTTGAGATCCTTTAGAGGCTGTGCCCCATGGTAGCCTCTCTCTGGAGAGCACACAAAGCTGTGCATGCAAGTTGTTGCATGTGCTAAGTATTTGAATTTCCCCTCGATGAGTCACCTCTCCTTTGGAGGGTGTTCATTTTGTGCAAGTGTGTGTTCTTGAGCTCAAGCCGACCACATCATACTTGCGTTTTACTTTGTCGCGAACTCTTATCATCAGCAAAGAGCTGGCAAAGAAGCCTCGCACTCACGCTTAGCTAGGTTTTGAATTGACAAAGAATGGTAGGGGGATGAAGTTCCACAGTCCTTCGCCATTTCACGGGTTAGAACTGTAGCTAAACCGTTCAAATAGAACTCGAGCTCTATCCTGTTACCCTTGGGGGTGTTCGTCCCTCGAGGGACCGCCCTAGAAGGCTGGTAGAGCGCGGAGCTCATATAATTACCCTCAGGGATTTGACAAAACTTAGAGTTCTCATCGTACTCACCCTCGGAGGCGGACGGAGCACGGAGCTCATGCAATTATCCTCGAGGGTTTGACAGAACTTAAGTTCTCGTCGTACGCGCCCTCGGGGATTTGACCATGACGTCCTCGTACGCACCCTAGAAGGCTGGTGGAGCGCGGAGCTCATGTAAATACCCTCGGGGATTTGACGGAACTTAGAGTTCTCATCGTACTGGCCCTCGGGGGAGACGGATCGCGGAGCTCATGCAATTACCTTCGAGGGTTTGACAGAACTGAAGAGTTCTCGTCGTACGCGCCCTCGGGGGCAGACAGAGCGCGAAGCTCATGTAATTACCCTGGAGGATTTGACAAAAATTAGAGTTCTCATCATACTCGCCCTCGAGGGCGGACGGAGCGCGGAGCTCATGTAATTACCCTTTGACAAAACTTAAGAGTTCTCATCGTACTCGCCCTTGGGGGCTGACGGAGCGCGGAGTTCATGCAATTACCCTAGAAAGTTTGACGAAACTTAAGAGTTCTCGCCGTACACGCCCTTTGGGGTGGATGGAGCACGGAGCTCGTGCAATTACCCTTGAGGGTTTCGGTTGAAGCAACAAGCACTTGTTGTCACTGCATTTAATAAGAATGCGCGAGTCATTGAGCCCGTAATATGGCTGCTGCTATGAAGCCCCCTTGTCTGAGAGGGCACAGGGCATTAGATCTGTAATATTTGTTGATATCATAAGATATGAAACCACCCACCTTTGAGAAGGCGTGGATATATAAAGATGGATTTTCAGCCTATATGTATATGGTCGCAAGAAGACCTGTGGGAGCAATATAGAAGACCATAATCTGCCTGCTCGACTGGATGAGCATATAAAGCTTGAGGAAGCATAGTCCATTTGAGCAAGATGCCACTGATGATCAGTAGAGATAAAGGACGCCAAGTCCGTCACTGAATGATCAATAAAGTAGTTGCCACAGTTTATTAATATACTAAGAAGCAACTAGATTCAGTTTACTAATTATATGCTTGAGCTTGCAGTTGTACCAGGCATAGCTGGCGATGAGTTCTAATCCACCAGATACAGTGGCAGCATGTGTGCTTTCATCATTGTTGACCTACCTTCTCAACAAGCAACAATATGAATACGTCATAGATAGAGGCCACTGTATGACCATGAGACGATATATAATGCTGAGACGGCAGGATACTGCAGCAAAAATCTTAAATGCAACTTCAAGTCGCGGGGTACTGTGAATTTGTTCCTTGCGTATGAAATGGTTATATATCACTGTTGATGCTCGTAGGCATAGTTTAAACCCTTGCAAGAAATAAAAGTACGTGACTGAAGAAACAGCCTTTGAAGCAATAAAACATATAAAACTGTAAATATGTTTTTAACACAGAATTAAGAGCGGTGTTCAGAAAATTAAATAGGCTTAGGCATTGAAAGTACACAGAATGCGGCCTTTGGAAGGTTTGTTAGCGTTTAAAATTATAGTTGCTTTATTTTTTAGTGACGTGCCACGCAATATAAAATGTGCGCACACTTTAAAGAATGCACATCATATGTGAATTAAATGAGACCCTATGGATCTTCGTTCTAGATATGCACTCTAAAAAGCTTAAGGCTTTAAAGAGTTTGTGATACATGCCAAATAAGAAAGACCTTTTTGGGTCTAAAATACAGATATGTATTTACTTGTAAATTTTCATGCTTTAAAAGCGTATGACCCATGTCGAATAAATGAGAACCTAAGGGTCTTAAATATAAATAAGTATTTTTGTACGGGGAATGTTAAAATAAAAAGAGAGAATGGACACCTCTTTCTTATTTTTCATCTGACCCTTCTTTGCATTGACCAAAATCAACGATCGGCCTGGTAAAGCGGTGGCGCAGCGTGAGGTGATGGCGCGATAGTGTCGCATATCTGACCGTCAGTAGCATTGAGACGGCGATCTGCCGGTAGAGATGGCAGCTAAGGAGCTAATTGTCACTGGCGGCGACGGTAAATCTGGCAGCTATTGCGGGGCAGCGTCGTCTGCAGCTTTGCTGGCGCATAGCAGGATGCGGTGCCAGGGAGCAGGTTGGTTAGTGGCGCCGTCGCCATTTGCTTGCGGTGCCAGGTGCGATGTCGAAGGTCTTCGATGGCGCAACACTGGAGATGGATTGATTGGTGATTGATTGGTTTCACTGTCGACGATGCACGGAGGTGAGCTGAAGAGATTTACATGTTGGAACCAGCACACCATGGTCTGGCTTCCTACATGCAGGAGCTGGATGCTACAAATGGGATGGACCTGAACCCTATACATTTCTGTGGACTAACAATGCCTTTTGTGTAATTGAACACCAATGTTGGCACTATTTTCCATTATTGAGAGTGCAGGTAGCTAGCCTTTGACAGGGGTTCCACCTTAATGGCTCTTCAATTCTTGGCAGGGCATTGAACTGCGATTGGATGAGAGGCTAATTGATCAAACACATGTTACATTTTCTGTCAGCCAAGCCTTGATGAGGGGTAGGCCTTTGGCAGCAACTTGCAATCGTGGGGTTTGTTGGTGATAGCCTCCGGCGGCGCTGCTTCCTCCTCTTTTTTTTTTTTTTGGTTTCCATGTGTGACTGTTGTTGTCGCAGCGGTAGCTTTGTGGCGGCGGCCGACTGTGACCCCAGTGCTCTGGTGGCTTTGCCGTGTTTGTGCAGGCATGGCCTGCCCGTGATTGGGGCGGCGTTGCCTTACTGCTTGGTTTTTGTGGTGATGACGGCAAGACTGTTTGACGACGGCGGGGCTGCCGGTGACTTGGCTGCTGGCAGCAGCTCGTAAATAATCTCCTAGATTTTTTTCGATGCGGGTTATCTTCTCGTCAATCGGTTAAGCTGACGGGTCTCACAATGGCGTCAATCTGTTGCTGCTAAAAATATGTCCCACGTATATTTCGGAACCTGAGCCTGAACCGATGACCTGCAAGACAGAAAACAAGTGACCGCCTGGTGGGGTTTCCGGGAAACTCTTCGCTTAAGTCAGAGCGCAGCTACAGAATAATAACTCTGAAAAAGCATGAATTGTATAATTGTCTCATACCTGGAGGGGTAGATCCCTTCGTATAGTTGTAGGAGAAGACTCATAGTAGGATTGAATCGTGGAGCAGATGTGTTAGGATCCCGTTAGGATCCTCAAGGATTACGTCACAATCTCTGATAAGATCATTATTGATCTCTCAATTTGACTGGATTGCCAGGTATTCCCAATTATTAGGAGTTATATTTGAGTTATATCAGGTACTAAACCGCTAAACCAAATTGAACCCTACTGTACATATTATAATAAAAATATTTAACTTTAATTTGATCCTAGCTATTATGCAGTTTTTATCTTACATATGATTTAACCAACAACATAAATAAATAATCTAAATCGTAACTTTAATAGGTAGGCTTCAAAATCATAACTTGAATGTTACAAATTTTGATTAGTTGATAGATAGTACAAACAAGTCTAGAAATGACTACAACCTCAAACCTGTCAATTTGTCCAAACCATTAAAACCGTAACATTCCACTACAATTTGATTTTTTTTTTCCAAACCGACGGTGATCAGCTCAAAGCCGTTTAGCAGCCAAAGCAAACCAACCAAACTATGCTCATTACTGATATGAAATGTGTCTTTGTACATTGTGCTCAGAAGTTTGATCCTTAACTGAACTAGAGAGGAAAATTTGTGAAAGTCCTTTGTCACAATCTGAATCCCTAATAAATTACACCAAAAATGTGCAACACTCTTTGGGTCAGAGAGTTAACCAAACTGTTACTCAAGCATTACTGAAATGAATTGATTCGCTTTATTTTTTCAGAATTCAACCTAAAAGGAGAACTCCACTACATAATTGTTGCATGGAATGGGCAGAAATTTCTTCCTTTTGTATAGACCATTCGCCCGTTTGGATTTGTCCTCCTAATAGACCAAGTCTTGCTTCTAGAAGACAATACCTGGCTAAACAAGCATTAAGCGAAATTTAAAGGCCGGCGGTTCTCCCCATCACCATATTTACATGACCATTTCAACCTTGTTGCAACAAAGCCTACCTCGTCCTTTCGCAGCAAGTGAGCACCTGCAGCTCCTATCTATATATATATGTATCATACGATTTAACACACCACGCACAAAGCAATGGCTCACATGATGATGCTCCTATTCTCATCCATGATCATCCTGGCGGCCCTGCCAGGAAGCCAAGCAGTCGACTACAGTGTCACCAACAAGGCCAGCACAACCCCGGGTGGGATTCGTTTCACAAATGAAATCGGTCTCGAATACAGCAAGCAAACACTTGCATCTGCCACGGATTTCATATGGCGGCTCTTCCAACAAAATACCGAGGCAGACAAAAAGAACGTGCAACTAGTGAGCTTGTTCATCGAAACGATGGACGGAGTAGCGTACACTTCTAATGACGAGATTCACGTCAGCGCCGACTACATCCAGGGATACTCGGGCGATGTTAAGGGAGAGTTCACGGGAGTGATATATCATGAGATGACTCATGTGTGGCAGTGGGCTGGGAGTAACCAAGCTCCTACTCCTGGAGGATTGATAGAAGGGATTGCTGATTTTGTGAGGCTCAAGGCAGGGTACATACCTGGCCACTGGGTGAAGCCTGGCCAGGGTGACCGGTGGGATCAAGGGTACGACGTAACAGCACGGTTTTTGGATTACTGTAACAGCCTCAGAAATGGATTTGTAGCAGAGCTCAACAAGAAGATGAGAAGTGGTTACAGCTCCAACCACTTTGTTGAGCTGCTAGGGAAGACTGTTGATCAGCTCTGGAGTGATTACAAGGCCAAGTACAACAATTAGAAGCATAATGTTGGTGTTGTATTATTGATGTATGACAATTCAAAATAAAATAAGATAAACCAGAATAATGTGCTTACTCTACCAAAAGAGCAGGAAACTCGGCCCTTTTCTGCTGTTTGTAGTAACGTCACTAGTCATGCCAACTTACAAATGTACTTATCGTTAAATCGAAATAGACCTGGATCAGATCTAATTCCAGACATATATAGCACACTAATCAGTACAGGCAAACTGTACTTTAGCCTCTTGGAACAGTAATTAACTTTTTATTATAAACAAAATACCAGCAGCGTATAACTGTTCACTCAAATCCAGACCCTCCCGACAAAGACAACCAAATTTTTTTGCACTAGTCAATTTGCTCCCAGATCTTTTATTGCCCTGATAAGCTGCAGCACTGACCAGTGGAAGGGTAACCTCCTCTCTGCTCTGGAACCATATCAGCCTGAAAGTCAAAAGCAGTTTTAAGTAAAATTCTCATATGACAAGGCATTAGCCCAACAAAAGACATATGAGCTTTTGTTCAAGAAAATCATGTAAGGTACGGAAAGTGTGATTAATGCTAACAGCATGACGAAATCCATTTGGGAGAATTCACTCATGCACGTGAACAATGGAGCAGTTTCCATGTTTAATCTCTAAAGTTCTCGGATGCAGGCATGGGAACCTACAATGACGTATCCGAGATTGTCCCCCTTTGACCTTCACGTCTATATGCTCCTACAATGCTCAAGAACATGATGTGCTTAGTGATATGTACAGAAGAGCCAACTCAGAGATGCCATTTTTATGTCGCTGATTCACAACTAGATAAAGAGTAAGGGCTCTATTGCTCTGAACTTTTTGCTGAGGCATAGAGGTCATTGTCAAGAGGCCGGCAGACTGGAGTTGAATAAATAATACAATGAACACACTCAAAAGATAAAATTCATATGCTCTCCCCCCATCTACAAATATTATACAAAGAGCTAAGATCCTGTGCAACAAGAAACAACGCGGAGTCCAATGATCATAAAAGCATAATGAGCACCACCAACTCAATCAGCACCACTCATATACGGACATATTATGATTGACATTTGTGACTTTAAGATATAGATATTCCAAAACTCCTCGCTGTAACTTTACAATATGGGATCACAACATAGTTGCCAACTGCTCCATCTAGAATTTGAAGCATGCCCTGAAGAATACCAACCCAAGAGTCGACTTCCCTTCACGAGGTCAGTACGTTTCACTTTCTCCATGGCTTCACAAGCGACTGGCTCTCTTCGTTCCTCTTTCAAGTACGTAAAAGTTAAATCATCCAGCCTTCAAACATATAAAGTCGTGCACGTGTCTTTCTATGCATAAACAAGGGCCTGTCAACTGGACAAGATTATGAAGCCTGGTCAGAACTAAATGCAGGACAGCCACTATTCCAGCCTCCTGTTGTAAGAGGTTTAATAGCTATCTTATTCGAGTGTATAATCATGGTTAAACTATGTGTATGACCCAGGGACTTCCCAGTTAATCGCTATGACGCCTAACCTGGACCTAGTTCCCTGATGCAGAAAATCTAATGTATAAGTGTTTGTGTCAATCATCTGATCCAAGAAGATGTAAATCACCTAGAACATGAAGAAGTTCTTTTTGGCTAACCATTTCTCAGTAACTGAACCAGCTATCAATCCAGTGCCAAGAATAGACCCCATATCAGACATCGAAAAGCCAAAGCACAAATCCTTTAACAGCAATATTCTAGATGTAGGATCATTTATCTGGAAAATCAGAATTCACATGGGATTCTGAATGTACTAAGGATCCTAGGCAACATGTACACACAAGTAAAAGCAAATAACAAGCAAAACACGCCAACTCATGCGCGCGCACACAGATCATATTGCATTATCCCACTTAAGATCATGTCAGTTACAATGTTTAAACTAGCAGCTTACTCAAACGACAGCCACAAAAGCAAAAATGCAGCCCAGAATTCGTAAAACATCAACTTTACCAACAACTCGTCATGAATGGAGTTGCTGAACTGAGGAAAGAACTTCAGTAATCTCCTGAAATTTTCTCCGTTCCTTCAGAAGCATTTTGGCGAAGTCAAGAGCCCGCCGCTCACAATCTGCTCGTTTGCCAGCATCTTTGATTGACTCAAAGTCCTCAACATGAGCTACCCCAACGATTCTCCTGTGATTCAAAAGATGAATGTGTTTACATCAAACAATTGCATAATCAACTATGCTAATAGTGTATAGTGATAATAATGCATGATCATCAACATAAACTAAGAATATAGCATTAGTTGTGCCATAGAGTTGGCTCCTCTACCAGTCAACTATTACTAAAGTACAAAACAAATTCAACAAGCAACTAGTACATCAAATGATATTTAATCAGCATAAGACCTTTCGCATCAGTGCTGTAATTAGGTAGATTAAAGTGCAGTAATGTTTTGGACGTAAAAGGATTTCTTATCAATGTCAGGATCAACTTCATAGGTATGTTATGACCTTAAACTGCAAGTGGCACGAGAAACACCCTTATCTTTGGAGGAACTCACCTCATCCTATTAAAGAGAGAGAACTCAACCAAACCCTAGTCTCAGTGAGAAATAGTGAAAGAAAAATTTCATAATTCTTCTCTCTGTAGTTATCAAAATTACTTTTTCGATGACATCTGTATTTCGAGGAGAGTTTTATTGCAACAATAAGCTACCTCTAATTGACCGCCAGACCATGGGTTCAAAACAAAGAATTGGGCTTTCTGCATAAAGGAGGATACGGTTGCACCATCTAACCCTCCTCAGCCAGTGCAGTAGCTGGAACCGCGTGTCTTGGGCTGCCCATTTTCAATTTTCCATTTTATAGTAATATCCAAGTTTCAAACTAGATTACACATAAGAACATAGCGGCAAGACATGACCAGGAGTTTACCAACTATAGCTTACTTTATACCATATCCTGTCAATGTTTCTTCTTCTTCTGTGAGTATATTACGGATCAATTAAAATTACATAGAGGCCCTTCTCTAAAACCTTAAACTTTTAGAGCAACTAGTTATCTAACATGTTATTGCAGCTAGGGTTCTACCAGCACTTGGGTCCTACTCTTCCCAATTGCTCGTGTCTTCCCGCTTGCATGACCCCCATTAAACTTGTTATTTTATGTTTGTGCAAAGAAAAACTGGTATTTATTGCAAAGGCAAATATGTTTACTATCAACTAACATTCTGAGACATTACAGATTGCAACTATTCTTTTCAGGGGATACCGATGATAAAATATGTTTTGAGATCCCTGATGATGTGGGGTCCATACTAGCAAGGAAAGTTCACAATTATTTCAAGTATAAACCTGCAATGGAAGAAACTAATACAATTCAACTTCATATAGTCCACCGTCGCACCTTATCATTTTGGCAGCACCAAATCCAAGTGTGTCATGGAACAAGTCATTCATGAATTTTTGTTTTACAAGCTGCTGAAGCTCCGGAGTATTATAAATAGCTGGAAGATATGCCTCGCCAGGGCCATCCTTGTGTTCATCCCAAAGAGCAGTAAATTTTTCGTGAAAGAGATTCCAAGTTTCTGCTACCGTCCGCAGAATCCACTTTTTATAAGTCTACATAAGAAAATGCTTCAATCAAAATCCCTGAAATAGATTGATTACACGGAACAATAATGCTTAGAGGAATTATAAAGTTCGTTTCTAGAAACTCATTTTGCACAAGCAATGGCAGTCCAATGTATGAGGCTCCTGCCATTACAGGGTTTGTGGAAATTGATCTAGGCAACTTAGCCCCACGTTTATGCGAAGATTGTTTCCACGTTGAGAAGGTCACAGTCAAGCAACCTTACACTTGTGCGTTCTGCATCTGCACTTATTGCTCATCAACTTAGAGACAACAATCCAATAATTTTTCATCATCAGCCACTAAACGCAGAAATCATGAGACCAGGACTCCAACAGTAGATTATAAAGAATTCACCAACTTAAACCTACCTGGCACCTCTAACCCATCAAGTGACTTATGATAAGTAATGACCATCAGATTTTTAATAAGTAACAACAAACAAACCTAAAGAAAACCCTTCTAGGGCTTCACCGTGGCTAGATGTCTTCTTTGATGTCTCATACTGCCATAAATATCCATAAACGGCTAAACCAATAACGGTGCTCACCGCTAACACCTCATAAATCCTCTTCTACCCTATCTAAACCATAAAGTGTATCATTGAATGCTGCTACATATATTCCTTACCACCCATGAGCCATTGACCTAGCCAAATATCACCCTAAACCATAAGCTAAGTTCTAATCCCCTGCATCAACTGCCTTTCTCAACTCTGGCCATGCTATCTCCGTCCCAAAGCACTGTGTTAAATTTCATCAGAGCTCAAACACATCTTGAACAGATAAAGATTGTAAAGCAAGCTATATGTATTTGACCCTCTAATTAGGACAGTGCTTGAAAGCATAAATCTGCAAAAGTGCCAATTAGTGTCACATGCAAATTAGATAGTACTTAAATTACATAACCTATTCGATGACGGATAGCAAAGTAACCCAATAAACTTTTAAATAAGTATAACAGGAGAGATAGGTAGAAAGCGTATAAAAAAAAAGTGTGACTAATGAGAATGCTTGTGAAAATAAAAACTAAAGAAAAGTTTAAAAGCAGAAAATTGTTCGTTAAAGACTTAGCGAGAGAAGGAAGGGGAGAGGGGGGGATGAACAAGGATGACAAACTAACTTTTCGGTCATTCTCATGATCTACATGTCCATCTTGTGAAAAGTAAGCCAGAAACAAGTTTCCTAGAAATGCTCCAACATCAAACCCCATTGGACCATAGAAAGCAAATTCTGGATCTATAAGTTGGGTTGAATCTTGAGTGACCATGACCGAACCAGTATGGTAATCACCATGTATAAGAGCTTGGGCTCTTTCACAGAACCTGCAGAGGAGATACCAGGCAATATAAGGTAATATTATCATGCATCATGCACTAGGATCACACTGATAAAGTAAACTTGTAACAGACTAACGAAAGTAAATCTTTCTGAAGTTGCAACAGTACGTGGATTTCAGTTGAGCAACTTCAAGCTTCAAAATATTATCCTCACGAACAGCCTCAGCATCTTTATCCAGATAAGGAGAAGTCCAACGGTTATATTCAGACACTTTATACGGATCAGAAAAAACAACTTGCTCGGTGAGCCTGCATAACTCCACGTTTCCGCAAAATTGAGCCACTGGATAAACACCAAGGTATGCACATAAGTTGCAGGCACTCAAACATGTATAATTCTAAGAAAACTAAGTATATTCACCAATCCACCTTTGAACCATAGGGGTGCCCGTCCTATAACAAACAAAAGGAATATATGATACATGGAAAATACTACTTACAAGAGTAAGATTATTAGTAGCTTAGGCTGTACAGGTAGGTAAGAGCTCAAGCCATCTAAATTAACGCTTAGGATGGCTGAGCGAAGATCAACATAAATGAACCTTCATATTCCAGCATATGAAATATGTAGCTTTCAGATCCATGCCCTTGTATTTATAAATACTTATCCCTGACAAAATAGTATGAATAGGTAATACATAACTGCGCTGCTCTGCCTACCTCCCCGCTCGTTCGATAACCAATTTGGATAGAGGGTACAGGACTGACATTGAGATTCATGGAGCTAATATAAACTCATCTGGCTAAAATTAGCTTCGCCCAGCATGGAAGAGAAGGAAGAGGGTTTACAACTCTTGTGACTTGGTAGGAGTAGCAAGGTCTTCATCCAAACTCAAACAAGATACTCTTTTCCAAGTATACCAGCCCCACATTCTCAAGTATCCGCCGAAAAACAGGATATTCGTGTCATAGTTTCCAGGTTCCAATGAGTAAGGTTCCAATTTACTTCAGTAATTACAAACATAACGTGGCATCACAACATACCAAAGTAAACACCCAAAAAAAATTATAGACGATGCAGTCACGGTGATCAGAGATGACTCGCCTGCGCGTTTGTGCTGGGTAGTGGTCAGGTAAAGAAGGGACGTGAAGAAAAGGGTCCTCGCCAGATGTTCAGATACGTGTTCAGCCAGCAACGGGTACTCAATTCCAGCAATCAACCCTTTCCTCAGGATTATATGCGGAGGCTCCAAGTAACGCATGCCAATCAAACACATACCTCTATCAAAATGATAAACCTCGGGTACGTGATTAGGGCACAAACGCGCTTCTTCTTTTAGCGCCGTCGCTTCAAAGTAAGCGCGCTCTTTCGTCATCGGCCATGATTCCCCAATACACCGCATATACGGAAGAGCCTAGAAAGTCGTCAACAAAATTAGCAAGTCGCCGCTTCGTAAAGCCCTAATTCCTAGGGTTTAGACTGGGTACCTGTTTAATGACGACTGAACCGGAAGGGCCGGTGACAATGAAGACGAAGTTCAGGTTGCCGTCGCCGACTTCTTTGATCTGCAAGTTGTCGAGCTGGCTGACGTCGCCTAGCTTTGACGACAGAGCTGGTGTGGCTTTTATGTACTCCACTAAGGAGTTCTCGTTGAGTGGCCGGAATTCGTCTGACGACATGCTTTAGCAGCGGCGGAGGCGGTATAAGAAGGGATGAGGGGGTGGAATTGAGTTGGACCTTTTAAGAGAGGCGAGGCATGAATAGCGTTGGTTTTAGGAGGAAAGAGGCGTGAATAACGACTGAAGGTTTGACGCTGGAAGTGAAAGGCGGCCGGGGAAGACTATTCTTCATATTGTTTCATATCGGATGTTAGCTAACATATATGCATAGATCTGATATGATTATTATGATCTGATTATTCTCATCAATTATGCTAATTGTAGTCGTATTTGATCAACAACGTAGTTACGTTGCCAAGAAAAGGAAATATTCAATTATACTCACAAAGTGTATTGCAAGCTGGTCATACGCGAGATGCCACCCTGTGAAGATCCCAAACGATCCTTTGCACAGTGTAAAAGTGGTGGTCACGTAGCACCGCACAAGAGTAAGTATTCTTGAAAGGGTACAAATAATCTGCTCTCAAGATATCCTGTATTTACGGGGTAACAATGGCGGGGTATAAAATGCGAAAAGGATGAGCGTGATAATTCAATTGTGATGATTCCATCCAACAATGATAGTGGAATGATATAACATTTATCCCATATGGATATGGACAAGATAAAAAAGAAAAAAGAATAACAAAGCCTCTTCTTCCTTTCTGCTTTCTTCTCTGCCTTTTTTTGTTGATTTGAAATTGATCGCTGCAGTTTAACATTGCCCTGCTATCCAAAACGCTGTCAACACTCCATACTATCATCATCCAAAAGCTCAACCTCCAATGCCATTACCGTCCACAACCTCCATCGCTCCCTCAATAGATTCAACCATACTTAACCACAAAATCCACATCCTTACTCGCTCTCGGTCTACTTCGTGATGATTCAATTTCGTGGACAATTACGGTGGTGACCTTGGTGATTGAAATATGATGGAGAGTTCTCGTGTTCCCATTCGCTATGAGTTTTGTGAGAATTTATTTGGATTACGATGGATAATTTTGCGGTGGTTACGGCGGTTACGGCCTTTAGGCAACAAGTTCAATTAAAAAAAAGAGAGAGAAAATATATATATCATCCGGTTTGTAGTCATATGGCCATCCTAAATCTAGCATATGATTAAATCCTTATCATCCGATATATGATTCGAAAAATAAATCCTTACCTATCTCGCCATGATTTATACATCTATAATGTGAATGCTCTGACACGCGAGAAATTAACATCTCAAAACGGAAGCGAATCCTCTGTTGTGGAGTATCAGCTACAGCTGGGTGTTATGTTTGACATCTTAGTCGTCCATTAAGATTGAAGGCCATAAGCATGCCACGTCACATATAAAACTAAAAATTACAAACAATGTTAAAGTAAGTAACGTGGATAAATATAATCTCCAAAGTCATCTGCCACCACAACCATATCCATTCACCAGTGTCAACCTTGCCATCTTCGTCGTCACCCACTCCATTAGGGTCAGGCTTCCACATATTTATGTACTGCAATGGTGTTCTCCCTTAATCATATGTAATCCCCTCAACATTTTTTTTAATAGATTTCTTTGCAGAGCATCTGACCCAATAAATCACATGTGATCTCCTTCCATCACGGTTAATTAGGAAAAGTTGAGGCGTTTATATATATT
Source organism: Escallonia herrerae (assembly GCA_033070095.1). Classification (NCBI taxonomy): domain Eukaryota; kingdom Viridiplantae; phylum Streptophyta; class Magnoliopsida; order Escalloniales; family Escalloniaceae; genus Escallonia; species Escallonia herrerae. The sequence continues at coordinate 65,405 of JAVXUP010001027.1, forward strand.
TCACAACTTTATAAGATCCAAGTATCAAAAATCCAATTTCTAGAGAAGCGACTGTACACATAAATTTCGTGTCTAAACTGCAAGATAAGAAATAATTGCACAAAATTCAATTTATCAAATTTAAATTAATGGGCTACACCACTCTGTGATTTTTTACACGATAAATGTAAATCATTTGATTCAATCTCCAGTTTGGTGACGATCCAAGAACTGAAATAGCTTAATCTTGAAATGTAAATTTTGGCTTTTTCAATCTTTACTGTTAAATGATCGTTGAAGCGGCACTTGCTCGAGGGCGTCGAAGCTTTATCCCCAACGAGTATGCGATCCTTGACTTGTGGGATTACTGATGTTGAAGGTGAATTCCTCTTCGATTTGAGATGAAAGAGAAATCGATATTCGTGACTTGGAAGTGCTCAATTGAAGAACGACACTGCCTTAATGCATATTGTTCTTCAAGTGAAGTATAACCTAGGAGACGACAGCGTTTAGGCGGAACTTAAGCTTTGATCGCGGAGACCCTGTGTCTCCTTCTTTCCGGTCTCGAGCCCTCTATTTATAGGCAAAGCAGTAGGTTTAATTCTGAAAAGCCCATGATTTAAGATTTGACTTCGTAATTAAAGAGATTTTGTCTCCTTTTAATTCAATCTGAATCAATTAAGTTGATTTCTTTCCATTTAATCTCTTTCGATCAAACTTGACTTTTTTGAATCTTCTAGTAGCAGGACATGGGTTGAACCAAGTACTTTTATTTTTGATTTGACTAATTCTCCCCGCTTGTCTTTAACTTCGAGTTTATTGTCTTGTTTGACTCCACGTCGGCATCTTGACCCATATTTTCTGCGGCGTTGAATAATTGACTAGGTACTAAATTATTTACTATGGACTAGTAAATAAATTTTTAGTATCTACAGCGACATGCAATACGGAACAAAAATGAAAAAAAACATTTAGGTTGCTCAAATCTCTACAGTATATATACATAGAAACAAGGTAAGGATTTTTTGTATTGTTGGAGGGGGAGCACGATGACAGTGGTTGCTATTTAGTGGGAAGGTGATAGACGAAAGAATTGTTTGTCACGACGGACTGTTACTGCTGTGCTTAACGTTCTTTTTAGACTCGCTCGTGTGTGACATCTCTCCTCGAGGACCTTTGAGATGATCACAACAAACGGCTGAGAGACTATACTCTACGACGAAATTTGGTAACAATCACATTTTGGCACCGGACGTGATGCACCAACGACTATAATTAACGCGAAGGTCAAACATAGTGTACAGGCTATGACAACGTTGTACCGCAAACAGACCGTGAATCCTATAGATCTTTTACTCGCCGGAAATCCTGTATTCGATATTTATGCTAATCTTGTTAAAATTCTATGCACACAGATGCAATGAAAAGCTTCGCCTCTTTTTGGCAATGTCACACGTTTTGTGTTTCAAGTTGCACTTCACTATGTTTTCCCCCCTAATGGTGGCAACATTTTTTTCGCGGACAACTACATTTAAGGGTACACAATGAGTAATTATTACAGTCACACTTTGGATGGCAAAATGTCAAGGGTTTAATGTTAGAAGAAAACATTTTTCGGATTAAAGAATAAATATTGAAGGATTTTAAGAAAGTGATGCAAGAAGCAAAGCTAAAAGGAAGTTTTAAAGAAGCCTTGTGGCGACGCCTACAACTCTGTCGCACAGTGACGTCAAAATAAGATAGGAAGGGGGGATATCAATGGATTTATACCGAAAGATAAATCATGATCAATGAGTAGAATATTGAAGGATAGAGATAAAAGATATATCTCGTCGCTGTCATCGTGCTATTAATGTTATGATGAATTAGCCCTTGAAGCACTCTATTAATGATCATGGTCTTTCAGCTTTGCACCATTAGTTAATTTAATCTCTCTCCATATATTTTTTTTACTTCTACTTATCTTCTAGAAATTAATGGACCCCACTGCTGGGGCAAAATAGACATCCACTCTAGTAATTAGCTTTTCCATGATCGGGATCTCCCGTAAGTCTCAACCATTCACAATGTTTACTGCTGCCATCATTCATCAAACTCTCCATTATTAATGCCACTATGCCCGCACAATTAGGGTCGTATACGAACCTAATTCGAACAAAATATGAGTGTGTTCGAAATCGATTCATTTAAGTTTTGACAAGTTCGAGCTCGGCTCGAGTTCGTTAAGAGCCATAACTTTGATATTCGAGCTTGGCTCGTGTTCATGACTCGGGCTCGGCTCGCTCAACTCGTTTAACAATACAAGCCGAACTCGAGTTTGAAAATTCAGACTCACATTCATGTTCAAGTTCCATTCAAATCCTTAAATTTACTCATAATTCTCAAAGCAATCAAGCTATAATTAATTAAAAAAATGATACATAGAAGATCCAAGAAAATGATGTAGAATAAAAAACACAGAAAAAATAAATCTAATCGATTGGCGATCAAGATATAGACAACGGTCAACGAGTTGATGCGTTCGAGGTTGCCCTTGGCTTTGAAGGCGATGGCTTGTAGATCTGAAACTTTGTTTTACGGCTTTATAACTTTGCGAGTTGAATCTGGCGTCGCAGGGTGAATCCGGCGACGGAGAGAGTGACAGACAAGGTGATTGACTTGATGTCCGTCTGTGAAGAGAGCGACAGAGAGGGAGGGATGGACAGGCTATGTGCGATCTACGTGTGTGTGTGTGTGTGTCCACAAGGTAGGGGACGGAGAGAGTGCGGCTGTGTGGTTTCATTGATTTAATTGTGATATTAGGTTTAGGTTAGTTTATATAGTTAGTGTTTTTAAATTTTGGATTTCATAGATTGGATTATCTAGGTTGGGCTCTATGTTTATAAGTGGGCTTTGGGATTTTGGGCTGACTTAAAGGCCTGGCCTATAATTTTAAATTTTAATTTATGTGATTTATGTAAATGTTAATTTTGTAAAATTATTATAATTAATTTATTATTTATACGAGCTGTTGGCGAACACATTTGTTAACATTTTAGAGTGTTTATGTTCGCTCGTTTATTAAACAGACTCTAAAAACTTGTTCATGTCTGTTCGTATATTAGACGAACGAACATGAACGAGTTATATGGCGAATGAATCACGAGTCGTTCGTGAACAGCTCGATTCATTTACAGACCTACGCGCAACTACCAACACCATACCGCCCATTTCCTAAAAGACCAGTATAGCAAAACTATTAGCCTTATGGTTCAATGACGCATGCTAACATTTTGTTTTAATGATGACAACATATTGATTGCGTTTCAATGTGTGCTTTGAGTATATGATTAGCGGGTAAATTATTATTCTATCATTAATCAAATACATATTAAAGAAAGTTGATACGGGGATTAAAATTAAAGAAACTTAAATCTCCCGTGGATATATTAATAAAGTTTCATCTAGTCCACTTCAACAATAAAAAATGGACATGTTATGTCACTTTCAAGTTTCAATTTCTATTGATCTTTCTTTTACTCTAATTAGTATGGGTTATGACAGTAGAACACCTTGTGCACTGCATGCGAGTTCATAATATCTTCGAACAAGTGTGATTTTTGAAAATAAGTGAACTTTGAAAATAATTCATATTTTCTTAAAAAAATGGAGCTAATATTTTTGTACTATGATACTATGATAGATTTATTCGTTAGCTTATAAAAAAAAAAAAATGGCATCTCAATCAAACATTTTGAAAGAAAATTATGCTCAAAATAATAAAGTGGTTTTCGTGAGGCAATCGATCATTGCAGTCGATAGCATTGGCAATAAAGTCAACTGCATTGAGACAGTTGAAAATAACGGCTAGTTTTGCAAACAAAAAAAAGGTCAAATCTTTCTATAACGGCTTTATTTCACGTCCACTCATAATAATGATTTGGAACATCATCATAAATTATGAAAACCACATTTCAGACCTCGATCAACTAGAAAAGCATTAAGACTAAATGATTAAACTTTTATCTCTTCATCTTCGTGATTTTATACCATTAAACAAATCACTTTTGTGATTAATTCTTTGCCAAAGAGTGAACATCTTTCATAAATTCTCCATCTGTCGTTCATTATAACTCCAATTGCACACACTTCTTTGTAAAGAGAGCTTCAATTGTATAAGAAATTTTACTTTAATTTGTGACATAAGCTTGGGATTGTCGAGCTTTGAAGTTTTGGGTTGCCATAGCTTGATTCTTGGAGTTTGTGCATAGCATCAATGGAATTGCATGGTAATTAGATTTTAACTCGAGGGCAGATTATATTAGCGGATTATGAGATTCTTGCAAGATACTTCCTTTAAGAGTTTGATGTAAGTTTGGAAATAATTCAAGCCGAACCATTTTAAAGTTCTCGTCAAGTATATCTAAACTCAATCCTTATTGATCTATAATTGTTTGAGTTTTGTAGTTAGTGTGTTGGTTAACTTTTTTTATTGATTCGATTAATATGTATGATTGTGATTAGTTAAATCTCTCAATAATTTTTTAAAAACATATTCGTGCCCCTATCCATAGTTATTTTGTTGGTTCCACGAACATGACCGGCAAACCCTACATGACCACCACAATCAACACCCTTCTCTACGTAGCTACTAACATCGCTGCCATACTAAACTCCCTTCATAGCCACCAAAAGCAATCAACCTCAATTGTCTAGGTCTCATTTGTCATAAATACGGATCAATGTTTCCAAAATCAAAATTGTAAAAATTAAAGTGCCCGAGTAAGAAACGGTTGGTTGGTTGTATTCTACCCACAAGTGTTGCGGTAATTTAAGAGGAAGCTTGCCGGGCTATAGATGGTGTTGGCTGCATAGGAAAATTGGAAAGACGAGGAATCTGATGGTATAGTGGTGATGATTGTTGAATTTGAGAAAGTAGTTCTGCAGGCCACGGTTGGGAAAGTGGATTAGGAAGAGGAAGTTTAGAGAGGACACTAGATGATGGAAAGACGGGGATTAAGAGTTGTTTGGTTTCGTTGGTTTGGGAAAAAGGTGTTATCGATATGTACAACATACGAAAACTAAAAAGTGATGAAACTGACCAACGATGCAAAGTTTAAGGATCATGAAAGTTAATGGATCGTTGACCTCTGAACACGAATGTGTTGGGTAACAACCTAGATAGACGATGTCTTATTATATATCAAAAGGAAGTTTCAAGTAAGCCTTATGGCAAGGCCTGTACCTCTTGCGTCCCAAGGGCTTGTCCTTGTTTTCCGTTTTATGTTAAGAATTCTAATAATAAAATAAAATAGATTTTAACCTAATACACCCAACTTCAAGTCTATTTGTTTGCAAGAATGGGGTTGTTGGTGCTATTTGGACCTGGACTAATGTTCAAGATAAAAAAAACTAGATCAAACTTTAACAAACGATGTGCAGACATGTTAATAATGCAATCCTCATAAATCTTTTGAAGATCGGATCAGTCTCCTCGAAACCATTGCAACATATTTTCAATCACATTATCATATCATATTTAACATAATTAGAAGTCACTCATTGTCTTCTTAAATCCCACCACAGTTTGTCTGAAACCCTTACTCATCACACTCCAGCTTACAGCTTTCTTCGGCTTACAGTCAAGCAGCTTCAGGGAGGCTGATCCGAGCACCTGACGCGCAGAGCGTGCCGAGCATTCTTTCGTCCCCAACCCTGTCTCTGGAAAAACCAAATCAATATTCCAATGACGTGGCAACGGAACCTTGAAGCTCGCCTCAGTTCCATTTGTTATCTCTCATTCGCGGGGTAATGAACTTCAGATTAGAAAAGTCACAACAACCATTGTCACTTTTATAGCGACAATATTATTTTTCAGGCCGCTAGCACGCGGCTAACAATACTTGTGTAATATTTACATATCATTCGGATACTATTTTTATTTTTTTTATTTGTGTTATCAAAGAAATATATACATTGGCATCTTTAAAATATCTTATTAAAAATACCAAATTCAAATACTCATTTTATCCTATATAATTCGATCACTTTTTTTACACGCAGATTAAAGATATTGGTAATATATTGTATGTTTCATATTCCACCATTTAGAGGGAGAATGGAATAAAGTTGGTGAGGAGAGAGAAAATGAATTAATGCAGTGTAAAAGGCAACATGAAAAGAAAAATAGAGTTGGTGAAGAGAGAAAATAAGTTGGTGAAGAGTTAAACGTGAAGAGAGAAATAAAATAAAAAAAGTATAAAAAGAGTAAATATGTAAAAATACATAAAAAAGTATTTCTTAATTTAAAAAGTGAACAATTTATGTGGAACGACCCAAAAAATAAATATAATCAATTTATGTGGGGACGTAAGGAGTATTATTGAGATTCACAAAACTTGTTTTTTCATATAACGGCATTTAGAGAATATCATTCAATCAACACAAACTTATTTCAAACATTTCAAAATAATATCTAGGAAAATGATATGTCCACCACCACCATCGGATTCGGATATGTTTTTTCACCTCACTTTAGTCTCTTAAATTTCATTTTAGGTCAATTACTCTGCATAAACTTTTTGGTGAAAAAATTTAGAAACTAAAATAGGAATATAGGATGCATATAGTCTTTCTCTTTCATATTTAATGTATTATCATAGTTCTTATAATTCACAATAGTTAAACAACTGCCTAAGGGCTGAAAAAACAACATAGGCCTTGAAAGATTATTACAGTCCTATCAACGAACCATATAAATTACAATCCTATCCCAAAAAATTTATCTACGTGTTTTATTTTGGCTAACAAAATAAATCTTTTTGAGTTTTTAAAAACACAAAAACCAAAACCAAAATAATGTTAACCAAACCCGGGGTTTGTTTTCAGTTCCCCAAGTTTAGGAGTGTGGGAGAAACGCGCCGAAGTCGAGCGTAAGATAGACTAAAATCAAGAACCAACACGCACGGTTGAACAGCGGATAAGAAGCACAGAGTTTCTTGTTTTTGGTTTCTGTTCCCGCCTTTCCCCTTGCCGGAGATGGACCGACCGGTTGCGACGGTGGTTCTTCTCAGTATCTTCCTTCTCTTTTCTCCCGTCAAATCCACCGACGAACTTGCCGGAATTTCAACCCTCCGACGAAGCCCGTCACTCGCTGGTGGTTTATGCGCTCACCTTATCGAACCCTCTGGCTACCCTTGCTCCGAACATACCGTAATGTCTCTTTCTGTATAAATATGGATATATCTCAGTATATGCACTGGTCATTGATGGGTTGATAGATTAAACTAATTTAGTTATTGGACGAAATATTTTTTTTTCTTGATTTTATAGCAAAAATAGGCGATTCATGTTTTGCAGCACTATGGGCTGTGGAGTATAGGTTGAAGAGTGTTAAATTGACTGCTCTTAAGGTTTGTATTGTGTTTGTGCAGACTCAAACAAGGGATGGTTACTTGTTGGGCCTTCAACGGATGTCGTCTGCTACCGAAAATCACGTGAAGTTAAGAGGGCAGAGGGGCCATCCTGTTCTGCTTGTACATGGTCTCTTTATGGTATATTTCTGCTTATTATCTCAGGTTTTTAATCTCTTAGGACCTGTAGGCTATATATCTGAATACGTGGTAGCCACTAGCCGATAGTTTGCTATTTGTTTTGCCTGTTTGTTCACTACTTTATATCACTCGTTCGATTGCCATCGGTTAAACATCATAATTTCAATACAAGCTAAGTAATGCAATAAGAACGACATGTGGTTACTTGCTAATGGTGAGACTGAGTTTTGAGATACCCAGAGAACTGCAAAAGCAGTTTTGGACAATGATTTATGCATGACATGCGGCATTAGTAGGTTGATCAATGACTTGGGCCTGTAAAAGTGCGCATACTCAATTTGGAGAGCCAAGAAGGAAAGTTTCTTCTTGAAAGAGTTAGCACTATTATGGGAGTTGCTTCGCCAGATGAATGTTGTATCTGATTTTTGTGTTAACTGCTAGTCTATGTTACATGGAGTACAAGTGTCTGGGTCGGATACGTGTCCAAATGTTGGATTCGTCTAATTTTTAAAACACAAGACACGGCAAATATCTATTATTATATTTTAGTAGTTTCCTAGGTGAGATGGTGTTTTATTTGAGACGATGGTATTAATTGAGAACTTGTCTCATCTCAAAGAAATAACAAATTAACTGGAACACTGTAAGATAGTGTTCTTAGTGGCATATCCTATGAGATGTGTCGAACACATATCTCATACCCATGTCCGAGTGTCGAGTGTCCGACACGGGTACTTCACACATTTTGAAGAGTCCATGTAACATAGCTGCTAGTGACCATGACAAATGTGACCTCGTTGAAAGGATTTGATCAGATTCATTTGATGCCGAAGACGGTAAATCGCTGTCTAATTTCATCTCTTGAGGGCGTTGAAGAACTCTTTTCTGTTTCACTGTCCAGAAGTTAGGTGAATCGTAATGTTAGAATAGGAGATGCATATGGATCTTGAGGTTTAGCAAATGTCTGGCTTCATAATCTAGGAACATTAATCGATTTAGCCCCATGTATTTTGGCCACATGCATTGAGTACGATTACTTAGAACCTTAATCTAGTTGTAGTAATTTCTTATTGCGCTAATCAGTTTTTCTTTTGCTTCTGTTTTTGCTGGCTATATATCTGTGGCTTTGAGTTGGTTTTCATGGTCTCTCTGAAATAGAGCCACATGCTTCTTATCGCCCTGGGCCTCTTGCCTAGCATTACGTGTTCTGTTTTCAGTCATGAATGACCTAGAAATTAACTTATGCGCTTATATTTGTCATATTGATGTTACATAATTGTTATGTTTAAGCAGGCGAGATGCTTGGTTTATGAATTCCATCAACCAATCGTTGGGTTTTGTACTTGCTAATCATGGTTTTGATGTGTGGGTCGGAAACGTGCGCGGGACACGTTGGAGTCATGGACATGTCTCTTTGTCAGAGAAAGATAAGGTATACTTTTCTCTTCTGGCTGTCAGAATAGCAGTTATCCAAAAGCTTATCCTGCGAGAGAGTGGGCAGAATATTTATCGTACTTTTAACACCCTCTCCAGGCAGGGCTCCATCGCACTATTGTAGTTTGGAGCAACTAAATGCACTGTGATTTTATATCAACTGTTCTTTCTATGTTTTGTTAATTTCTGATCTCTAAGATGAAAGAAATGACAATATGAAGCTTTGTATATTGATACTTCTGCATGTAAATGTGTATGTGTGTGATATGCTGTTGAGTGCGTGTCAGAATCCTAATATTCAAAGTGAAAGGAAAGCGCTCGTACTACATAGCCCGTGTTGTAGAGGGAAGTCTATCAAAGATGTTCCTATTGAATTTGTGCGCCTGTTTAGCTTATACTGACACGATAAAAACTCTTACCTCTTCTCAGGAATTCTGGGATTGGAGTTGGGAGGAGCTGGCACTCTATGACCTTGCGGAAATGATCCGCTATGTAAATTATGTTACAAACTCAAAAGTATTTGTTGTCGGGCATTCACAGGTGCTCCACCCCTATGCAAGTCACCCTTGTGTTTACAGCAAGTTACCTGGTGGTCGTGTTCCTCTAATATGTGCATATTTTCTCAATTTATAGGGAACGATCATGTCTTTAGCTGCTTTTACTCAGCCAGATATAGTGAAAATGGTTGAAGCTGCTGCCCTTCTTTGTCCAATATCTTATTTGGAACATGTCACTGCTCCTTTTGTTCTAAGAATCGTTCATATGCATCTTGATGAGGTAGCTGGAGTGTTTTACATTTCTTCATGTGAATGGCTGTCTGTAAATGGTTTCTGCTAATACTGATGACTCTAGATTCTTATTTGACAGGTAATTGTTGCACTGGGAATTCATCAACTTAACTTTAAGAGGTTTTGTAATTCTTCTTGTTTCCTCACTACTGCTGTCCTTCTTGTTAGCCTTCACCACCTCTACTTGTATTAATTAGTGTCATGTTGTATCTTGATTCTAGTGATCTGGGTGTCCGCATTTTGGATTCGATATGTGATGGGCATGTAGAGTGCAACTATTTGCTAACTTCAATAACAGGTTCTTCTTCAACTTCTTTTACGTCTTCGTGTGTATGTGAGCTGCATGCACAGACAAATGCCATGATGTTTGTCGGGAGCTTTATGAGCTTCACGATTCATTTACATTTTCATTTTCCATGATTATCCTAGCATGCTAGTCAATGCCCTGTAGTATGATGACGAAAATGTCCTTTCTTTTCTGCTTCTATGCATACATTTGTAGTGAATCAATTCCATGCTCCTGATGTACTGCATCCAAATATCTCTTTCCTTTGACACCCCCATAACCGCACTTGTCCCCTGTTTTGAGCATCTTTTTGTGGAATTACACAACGCTATAAAGCGTTCTTGCAATAAAATTTTATGTTGCTTGTTAACTCTTCAAATGCTTTAATCCTGTGGCTTGGATGTGAAATAGTATAAGGGGTTAGAAATTAGATAAGCAAAGATTCCTTCGTGCTGATCATATTAATGGCTTTATTAACTCTTCTTGCACGGGATGCTATTTAATAAGACATCTTAGAATGCAACTAGAGTTGCTCAGAGTCTTAATGTCAATGACTGCTGTGATGACTCCAACCGTCCATTTTCTGATATTTGAACCTGTAACTTCAGGGAGGAAGATGTTTTTTCTCCATGAAATGGTGACAGGTTTGACCACAATTTTACCTCGAAGAAGGCATTTTTACCTCTAGAGACAATAAAGTTTTTCAAAGTAACAGCAATACCTTTTGGGTATTATAGAGAAGTCTTCAGGCACTTGACATGGTGGCTACGGTTGTTTGATCGAGCCTATTATAGGACGATAGACATCAAATGCTTCACTACTACTGCTGCTTCTCTGCATAAGTGAAGTGAAGTAGCTTTATTGGAGCCACTTTTTTAAGGAACACTTGCTTGATGCAAGGTGAAAACCCCGTGTTTAAGGCAGCTACTATTTTGTCTAATATTATTATATTTATGTTTATGCCACCCTACCTTCATCCTGCAAGGGTAATTGGATATTGACTAGCTGGTATTGACTTTAACGGTTTGAATTCTGAGTTAGGGTGTTAAAGCAAATTTTGTTCGAAGGGGAATAGTGGCTTAGCAATTCTTTCAATTCCTTTCTTTCCATTTTGAGTCGGGGAAAGGGCAAATGGCTAGATCCCATTCATTGAAAAACATAAGATAGAAAGTTAACTATTAGATATCAAATCCCAGAAACACTAGAAGCTCCAGCTGATGGAGGGTTTTGTTATGAAAATGTAAGTTGTTGGGTGTCTCTACTTTCAGTTGATTGAATGAAGAAAGTAGGTTTACTCCAGAGTGGTGGTAGTGTGGCACATTGTTTATACACTGCGAGTATAGCAACTTACAAGTATTTATGGGCCGTTATTTTATGTTCTATAAATTTGATTTTCAGGCATGCTGATAAACTCGAACACATAATCTCTAGTATGGGAGCTTCTGAATTTTTTTTTCTTGATGCTCTACTGTTTGGAATTAAGATACATAGTGAGAATTGGTTGCTCTTTACCAATTCCTCCAAGACTAAATAGGGCCTAGCCATACTCTGTTGACAATCCTGCTTTTTTACATGGATTTTAGATGGGGCGCTTGATTATATTTGCAGCATCATATCCTCTGACTTCTTAATTTAGCAGCTCAATTGCTTTACAGGGAAGAACTGTTGCTTTAACAACTCTAGGGTGGATTTCTATCTCGAGTATGAACCTCATTCATCATCATCAAAGAACTTGAATCATCTTTTCCAGAGTATGCTCCCTGCACTTTCTTTATATTATTGTAAATCGTTTAGCTCCACTATCCTGCCCTTCCCTTTTGGATATTTTTTAGTTATGGACTAGTCATTTGCACATTGTTCAATTGCCCCTTGGTCCATATGCTTTACTAGTTTGAGTATCATGCATGTGTGTGAAGGCTTCAATGTTTCAACAGTAGTGTTATGACAGTGCTCTTGGACATAGTGACAAATTTGGTATTCGGAAATTATTCGGCATGGGCAATAATACAGAATTCGGGAATTATTCGGAGAATTTCGTCAGTGAATCAGTAATAATTCGGTGGAATAACAAAGTTCGTACTATAAATTGGGAATAATTCGGCAATAAATCGTTCAAGTTACAATAGTTTTAAGTGTATAAAATTTATAAAAGCTATAACTAAAATGACAAAAATATAACAATTATTCAGCTCTTTTAAGTGATGGTAAAGCACATGAATAGATTATGTAGGGTAATGCTATATAATTATGTGTGACTGAATGATAGGTTGTTACTTTTACTCAAAATTGAACAAGAGTCATGTGGTGGTGTGATGAGTAAAAAAGAAAAATTGAACAGAGACTACATAATTATATAATATGTAGTTACTTTTGTTCTAAATTAACAACAGTCATGTGGTGGTTTGATGGCACAAAACTCAACTCCCAACCAAAATCACCCGGGCTCGAAACCCAATCACTGCATCTCCCATTTTTCAAAACAAGGAGGAGCTTCCACTCGCGATAAATTCGTAAATATCTCGATAAATACGTAGTTATTCGCGACATTTATCAAATATTTTCTATCTGTCAATATATCGAGATAAATTTGCGAATATCGCTCTTGAATGCACAACTGTTTGATTATTTATACCCACTGTTAATTGTTGTGGTCTTGCCTACTTCCACTATGGATCCAAGATCGATCAATTTGTGAGGAAGCAACAGATATTTTGTGAAATATAAGTATTGATTTTTGTGTGAACAGTATGTATTTTCTATAAATTAAGAAATTCTGGAGTGCATTAAAAGTAGAATTTGTATCTGCGTGTGTATGTTAACATACATACACATACACGTCGTTGTATTCATACACATATGCGCGTATACACATTTAGTGCATGTGTATATATTATATATGGGGGCTGATCCACATAGCGCGCTAGATAAATTGCATTTTATCTAGCTGATTACAGGCCGTCTACATGACAGCGCGGACGGTCCAAATCAATTTCTTTTTTCTTCCTCGACAAACAGCCCCTGTAACAGGCGGACTGTGCTAATTTACCAAGACACCTTTATTCCACTGGAAAAAATAAATAAAAAAATCTAACACCCGTCACTTAAGTTTTATAAGAATCCACTACTAGGATCGGGAAACCAAGCCAACGGAAACCGAAAAGAAGGTAGGCTCCCATTTAGCATTGAAACTAAAGAGTGAGGCTGGGTCATTGGTCGTGGGATCTAAACCTTCAATGTGGTGATTGTGGTGTTATCAGGCACAAACCCGAGAATTGTAAGGCTGCAAAGAAGAGAGGGGAATGACTACCTGTAAGAAAGCAGGGGCTAATATGACACTTGCTTAGAAGGAGAAGATGCACGAACCTACGACTGTCGACATCAGATATTGTCCTTCTTCTGGTTTATGTGGATGACATTGCTTTCTCTAGTAATGACTTAGCTTCGTTATCTCACACTATTTGATGAGTCTGAGGCGTGCCTTAGTTTAGAAGGAAGCTTTGTCGTACTTAGAAAGGGCATTGATTATCTTCTCTTCGGGCTCAACCCGCCTCAATTTACCAGGTCCTCGAATAAAAAAAGGGTGCATGAGGCGGTTGGTAGAGAGAACAAAAAACCGTGCGCGCAGGGGTGTTTGTGTGGGTGGGTCGGGGTGACAAATTACAACTGAAACAAGAAGATGAAAAATGCAGATAGTGAAACTGTTTTTGCTGGGGTGTTTAACGGCATGTTAACGAGAGGAAAGTGTTTGTGGCATGGGGGTGGTCGCGGGTCAGTGAGCAGGGCTAGTACATATGGGGCTTTTGTTTTTGTCAGTAAGATTTGCTAATAGATGGACACAAGCAAGAGAATCGCCACGATTTTCAGTCCTGTGTATTATCTCGGTGTTGGTTAGCGATGACCCGTGCGTCATGTGTTTGTGTCCGTGTCTCTGTGTGTGTGTGCGTGCAGGGGTGTGTGTGGTAGGTTTGCGTGTGGAGGTTGGTTGGTGGTGGGGGTGGGTGACGGACAGTGGGTGGGTGGGTAGTTGGTGTGTGTGTGGAGGTTGGCCTGCGAAAAACCGCCCCTGAAACATGCTGTTTGCAAGGAAGTTTATTTTTGTACTAAAAGGAGGGGCAAGGGGAATTTGGTTAAATGGACAGACCACCCCTTGAAGGGGTGAGCTACTGGTGTGTTTGTGCGGTGGGTTTTGTGTGTGAGAGGTTGTTGGTGGTGGTGGTGAGTGACGGGATGGTAGGTGGGTGATGTGTATGTGTGTGTGTGGAGGTTGGCGGTGGTGCAAAACCGCCCCTTAAACAGGCTGTTTGCAAGGAGTTTTTTTTTTGGTAATAGAGGGAGGGGCAAGGAAAATTTGGTAAAATGGACAGCTCCCCTTGCAGGGGCTTTCGGCGAGATTTTGGAAAAGAAAAGAGTTTGAGCATCTGGCAAACATCGCAGACGGCTAGAAAATGCGTTTTTCCAAAACTTATATGGGGATCAGCCTCTAATATATTTTAATGCTATATGGGCATCAGCCCCCTACATATATATTGTGGGCTAAGAGATATCAAGTGCTAACTAAACTGCATCTTATCAAGCGAATTTGGGGCAGTCCACGTGACAACACGAATGGTCTAGATTGACTTTTTTCTTTAATTTCCATACCCCCCCTTCTTTTAGGGAGGCTATACAAATTTTCGAGGAAACTTAACTTCTTTAGCAACCGCACCTTTTTGGGGCGGTTTTTAGAGATAAAAAAGAAACATTTGGGCAACATTAAAATGGCTCTGCCACGCGAAGATCGCCACCGCCCCAACAACTGCCGGCCTCCCCACCAAACTCCCACCACTACTACACCACCACACCCTCAAAAACACAAAAACCAGCCATGACATGTCAAATCCACAACCTGCCACCACCCACGTCGAAACCACCACTGCACCACACCTACAACAAAATCACAACCTTCCATCAATTCGTCAACCCACAACTTTCATTACCCAGAAAAGCACCGCCGACCAGCGTGGGATGCATGGATGCAGATAAAGAGCCATGATCAGCGCCGCTGCCTCGACCACACCCACCACAGGCTTCTGCCCTTCGAGGCGCTGCCGCCGCCTCCTCTTGCCGCACCTCCATCTCCTTCGTCCATGCCTCAAGTAACGTCAATCAACCAAAGCTAGAAACCCATCCTCGTCTCCGTCCGATCTCCTTGCAGCCGTGTCCCTCTGATCTAATTGTCGCCATGAGCCACCCGTCTCCTCATTAGACATTGCCGTCGCTTCCCATCTGCTCCCACACTTTTCTGATGGTGTGTAAGAAGCACCGACTCTACTAGTAGGGCAAAGTATGGTGTCCGACAACTACCTGCACACCAACACGTCTTCGACGCCGACAGATACGTGTCGGACATGGCTTGTCGATAATTAAAATTTAATTTCGGATACTTATGGACACGGCCGTACATGCTAAAGAGGCCAAAAAATGAGGAAGAAGAAGGAAAAAAAAAGCAGCAGCAGCAGATCTTGATCTTTGATCTGGAAAAGTGAACATGTTTATGATCTTCGATCGGCAACAAATTTGTCTGCTATTTCGAGTTGAAACTTGTTCAGGGTTTGATCTAAACTTCTTTGAAGGTGACTACTCTCTTCCTCTTTGCCTTTACCATGGATGTTTGAATATGGAGAGTTGTCCTGCCGACAAGTATTGCAATCTTATAAATCAATCCAAATTTGGCCCTTCCATCTTTCAAATAATATCATACTTACCCCATAACTTTCACATATTGCTATTGAACTCCAAAAGTTTTTACCCTATGATTTAAATAAACCCTTCGAGGAACAGATTTTTTCGTTTCAAAAGTTTAGTATCTATTCAAACTTATACTGTGTATCTAAATTGTATTAAATGGTGAAGCACAGGACATCTGATTTTCATATTTTTGCGTATAGGCGTCAAACATAAATCTGAATGTTTGAAAAATGTGGTGTCAGGTGTCCCATTCGGTGTTGGTGTCAGACACGGTGTTCGTGTCTGTGCTACCAAGAGATGAGCCGGGAATTGTATTAAATGGGGAGGGGCAGTTGGTCATTTGGAGGGACTGTCTGTAACGTAGGCGGTTAGGAAATATTTTGGAAAAAAAGTTGATCTCCACCGTCCGCGTGGTGATGTGGATGGCTGGAGAACATCTAGATAAAATACCCTATCTAGATAAAATACCCTTTTTTTGAAGTGGCTGGCGTTATTTTTTTAACAGCCCCCATATATGTATGCATAACCATAGATCGGTAAATATGTATAAACGGTAGAGCTATTCAACTTATAACTACAATTTGAGCCGATTGAATGTGAAAAAGTAACATTTATTGTTTTGACTTTTTCAAAATGGACACTGTTTATGAGACCCTCCAGAAAAGAAAAGTAGATAAATGTTTTGGGAATGGGGAAGTAATAACCCAAACCTGATATAGTGAGGGAACTTGTCACCGCAGTTTATGCCATACTCAATTGTCTGGTTGCTATACCCGAGGCATGTACTTTTCACCTAGAATAGACTCTTGATTAAAAGTTCCCCTTGGGTCTGATTGGATGAACTCAGTCAGCCTTGGAACTGGTGTTGGATTTGGAATTTGCGCTAAAAATAACTCCGCTGTTTGGATCATTTAGTTAGAGGTGGAATTATAAATTCTTACCCGGTTCCATGGCTTTAATATTAAAAATTCAATTGCGTTACTTATTGCTCTGAAAGATGCATCTTTTGTATGTATGGGTAACTCAATTTGAAGCCACTATTCCCTAGATATACACGCGTTACTTCAAATTGAATCAATTTAAAAGACCTAAAGTTGGGATTTATGAATAGGTAATGTTGCACCAATACCCAATCAAAGGCCACCAAATCACCAATCAAATAGACGATTGTAACTACTGGACAACAAAATGGATTTTTGAAATTTATTAGCATTCTCCAAAATGGCAGTCTGAATTAGAGTTGTCAAACGGGCTGGGCGGCCCATGGGCTGGCCCGGCCCGGCCCGGGCTGGCCCGGCCCCATCCATGAACAGTAGCGGCCCAGCACAAGCGGGCTTGGGGCCTGGACCAGGCCTTCAGTTTCTGCGAAAAAGCCCGGCCCGGCCCGGAAACGGCCCGGTTTGGCCCGGCCCGAAGTCGGCCCGGTTCTGGCCCGGTTTGGCCCGGGTCTGGCCCGGTTTTGGCCCCACCACTTGTTTGAATTTTTTGCTTTTCCCCCCCTTTCTTCCACCCCTTTTCCAAAATTCCACTTTTACCCCCCCCCAACAGCATTGTTATGTGTTAAGATTTTATTAATAAAGCTCACCAAGAAGAGTATGAAAATGTTTAACATATAATAAAAAATATAATGGCTAACAAATAAATATGTATATACATACATACATATATATGTATATTACTTATAATGAAATAAAAGGATAAAGATTAGGTTCGTTAAATTGTGAATATTGCCTAGAGATGAAATTTAAAATTGAATAACAAGAAAAAAAAAAAAGGGCCCGGCCCAAGCCCGGCCCTAGATATTGGGCCTAGGGCCAGGGCCTGGACTGGGCCTAGGTTTGCCTTCGGCAGGCCCGGCCCGGCCCGGCCCGGTTGGCAGCCCCACTGGCCCGGCCCCGGCCCGGCCCCACAGCAGGCCCGATGGGCTTGGGCTGGGCCGGCCCAAGCCCGGCCCTTTGACATCTCTAGTCTGAATAATCCTGCGGGTACTGTTAAGAGAACACCCAATTATTTATAGGGTTCTGTGCGAAGTATCTGAAATACGGGAAAGAAATTTATGTTGGCCATTCCCATTTCTTATGTCTCTAGCTAGAAATTACATTTCCAAGAAGGAACCAATGCTTCGGCTGCCACCCTGCCTCCGCCCGCTGCCCGAGTACTGCTGCGGCTGCTGGGCTGTTGCCGAACCGTCGGCTGCAGCCGCCCTCTATTATCGGAGTTGCAAATGTAATTGAAAAAAAGTTCAGCTTTTGACCAATTGTAATTTCAGTTTCAAAATTTTATGGTGTATCCAAACAACAAAACTCATTCTCTGAGAATTGGAATTGAAATACAATTCCACTTTTCAATTCAAATGCCGCTATACAATAGGAGCCTTAGGTGTAGAGAAAATCAAAACAACACATCTTGAATTGTTCTGGTGTGCACTAGAAGATATCCCGGACGTTGCCTTGCATCAATAAACTTTTCCGTGCTTTTTCCTTCGCAATTTCATTGCTGTTAGTATCTGTCAATCTGTTAAAAAATTGTCATTCTATTGAATAAAGGAATAAAGAGTCATTGTTGCTGGAAGATGTATTCACATCAATCTTTCTTAATGTTTTTATTTTTTTTTATCTCTTTGGCTTTGTGTAGTCTAGATCTGGTGGAATGAAATATTCCCTCCCCCCCCCAAAACCCCCCAAACCCAAACGCAAAAAAATAAAAAATAATACACACACACACACACATACATATACACACTTACCCTCTATTTCTATTTGGCAGTGATACGCAAGGGTACTTTTGCGAAGTACGACTACGGAAGGTGGAAAAATTTCAGGCGGTACGGTGAACTCAGACCTCCTAAGTTCGATCTTAGCCACATACCTGATTCATTGCCATTATGGATGGGTTATGGCGGAAGCGATTCCCTAGCAGATGTGATGGATGTGCAGCGTACTCTCAAGGAATTGCAGCCCAGACCAGATTTGTTGTACCTTGAGAACTACGGGCACATAGATTTCCTTCTGAGTGTAACTGCAAACGAAGATGTTTATGGAAATATAATCAAGTTTTTTAGGTCATGGGGAAAGTCAAGTAGTTCATAAGTGTCTGTTCATACATTTGTTGCTGGGGTAACATTAGTAACTACTTTTGCATATGGTGTAAATAATGCATCTCTTTCAATTTTCTCTTTCGAACCGGATGAATGAGGAGAATATACAAAGTGGGGTATTACAGATGTCTTATGTCACAGGTTCTTGGCTGGTTTATGCGAAGAATGAGGAAGAAGTTAGAATCTAGATTTTAAAGCAATTTGAAAATATTATCATGAGATTGTTTCTATCCCTCGAATCCATCTTTCATAGTCCAGATTCGCTTGACTAAAGAAATCACCGCCGTTGTTTTATGTTGGCACAGCAGTGACGCGAGGTCTCTCTCAGATCAGCCTATCGGTACTAGAGAATACATTTAAATCACAAGAAGAGTATTTCGGTATGGAAACTTCATGGGCAAGATATCAAAGCTGGACAGAGCATGTGTGACAGAAAAGGAGGCATATGCAAGGGTCATGTTTGCCGTGTCTTGATGGCCGCTGAAGGAAGTTTACTTATACAGGAAACGTGCAAATCTGCTTATTTGTTGCATACATCGACGTACTGGATTCTTCAATGCCATTTTAGATTATATTCAGGTAAATCGTGTTCAGGCTTCTGCAGCTCTCGTGTATATGTTTGCTATTTTATGAGCAGGTGTTTGGTGATTATGGCGTGAAGTTCAGAAATGGTACACTGCAGCAGTCACTTGCGTTGCTGAAACAAGAGACCAAAGCCTTGTCCTCAGTAGTGTCGGTGCCCGGTATGGATATACTTTCTTCACTATCTTATCTATTTCTCTTTCTCAAAGAGAAAACAGGAAATAGATCATCACCAAGGACTCGGTCTGCCATAGACCGAGGCCTTTGTGTTTAATTTGTTTCAATCTGGAACGAACGTATGAGCCAGAATTCAAATAGCTATGTAACTTATTACCGCTTTGCTTCCATCTTTAGAAGACCATCTTGTGAAGCCATACCAGGTTGCTTGTAAAATTTCTAGTCATATTTTTGACGGCACATGATATTGTTGAACTCTGACGTTCGATGAACGTTCCTGTTGGTGACATTGATTGGATTGAACCTCCATCACACTGCTTCCCTATACCTATAATTTGGCGTACTTGCACACTTAACTTGAATGCTATAAAAATCAGTTTAGTGTGGCCAGATGACAGAGGCTTTTGATGTTTGGTTTAAGGGTGTTGAAAGGAGAGCGAATATCTTTTTACGAATAATATATATGAGGCTACTTTGGTAAATAGTTCAAACAAACCTGATTACGTAAAGTTAATCCTAACGCAACAATTATGATTTTGGATTAAATAACTTGTGTCACCTTTTTTTTTCTTTCCAAACCAGCACTTGATTTGATGGACATCAAATGTAGTGGATGATCTCAAAATCAATATCAAGTGCCATCTTGTTACGTTTGTCGAGAAACATTTATGATCCAACTATCTATTCTACTTGTCAACGTCATGAAGACAGCCAGATAGAGAAAGATTTCTGAACGGGTATTGATGGTTGGAGGTGAGAAAGAAATCAGTGTGGTTGGAAATGTTACTCGCTGGCATTTCGGACGTTGGTATTGTTCAGAAGGAAAATCATTAAAAAAGTTTCATGATAGACATCTTTAATGAGGTGACTCAATCACATCGCAGCCAGCCACGTTCTAATACCCAATTAAGATGAGTAACGGCAGTAAATAGCATCAACATGTGGTCGACTTAATGTAACACTGAACACTGGCACATAATTTATGAGCGACAGATATGGCTATCAACGAGTTTGTTTTTTTGTTAATGATTGGAGCAATCAATGACTTGCACAATTGCATTCATGTATCGCTCGACTTCAATGCAGCTGCGCCACTCCTCCTCCTAAACTCATCCACAAAGGCTTGCATATTCCGGTCGGAGGAGCCACCTTCAGCCACCGCCTCCTCCGCTGCCTTCTTCCACTTCAACGCGTTCTCCTTAATCTCCACCGCCTTTGGACCGCTCGTCGCCTCACGCAAGCACTTTTCAACCTCCGCCCTGGAAGTTATCTTGTTTTCAGCCTCGCCTCTGCACATCCTAATGCCAACGTTGAACACATCAACCAAGTACTTGGCATCCGTCACTTGGTCACCCCACTGAGGAAACGCCAGCACCGGCACGCCGCTCGACAACGCTTCCATCGACGAGTTCCATCCGCAATGCGTCACGAAACACGCAACAGCCGGGTGGGCCAACACTTGCTCCTGTGGACTCCATTGCACCACCTTCCCTTTGTCCCCCGCCTTCTCCAAGAACCCATCGGGCAAAAGCAGCGGTGCAAAGCCAAAATCCTTGTGCGGTTGCTTCAAAACCCACAAAAACGAAACGCCCGAGTTCAAAATCCCATTTGCAATCTCATCGACCTGTTCTTGCTTCACATAAACAATACTACCAAACGAGACATACACAACCGACGACAGTGCCTTGGAGTCGAGCCACTCGATGCAGTCATCGGCTTTTAAAAAGTCCCCACGGACGGCTGATGCATTAGCTAATGCAGGGTTTTTGAACAAGGGGCCAATGGGCCTAATTGGGCAAAGCTTCGACATGTGTTCTATGACGACTTCTTCAAGTTCTTGAAATGTATCCATCAATATGCAAAACGGTTTCGACAAGTTTCTGTATTGTCCCAGGATTGCCCGTCCCAGTACTGCGTATGGAGTAGCAGGGTGCAAGAAGCTAGGAATTTCATCGTACTTCAACAAAGGTGAACCTGGTAGAGAAACATCTATCTCCGGCTCGGCTTCACTAGGGAATGGAACTCTGCCATGATAGTAATGGTAGTAAGCGGAAAAGGAAGCACAAGACTGGATCCAGAGCATGGCACTAGGGATTCCGAGTTCGTCGGCCACATCCGAAACCCATGGAATGAATGGGTTGTTGATGAGGCAGGAAACGGGTTGACCCGCGTCCTCGTGTACCTTGAGCATGCGAGGAAGTACCTCCTTGCCAATACGTTCAAGCTGTGGCACGTACACGTCAATATCTGCACGTCTAGAGTCATCCTCTTCCCAACCATCTTCGAAGAATTCGAACCTGATCATACCATCACCAACCAGTGTTGGTTTGTCTGTGATGTTGCTCGCTTTCCTCATTTGTTTGCCGACGCCTTCAGGGGTTGAGAAGGTAACAAGAAGGCCTTTGGAAGCAAGGAGCTTCCCAAGCCTCAGCAATGGGTTGACATGTCCTTGGCCTGGGAAGGAGACTAGGAAGACATGGGAAAGAGCTTCACATCTTTGCGACCCCATTTTCTTTCTCAAGATAGAAGTAGCTACAGGTTAGTAATGGACGGGGATGGCTAGGAAAGTGCACATTTATAACGCCACAGAGCCTGATTAATGCCATATCTGGATTTGGCTTAACATGTACTCCCTCCCTCCTAAAAAGAGTAATTTTTTTTTTACTTTGTACGTATATTAAAAATTTAGATTATATATTGTGTGTTTTTTTTCATTTTACCATTTAGAGACAGGGAAAAGAGAATGGGTCATGAGAGAGAAAATTAACTGATAGAGTGTTAAATGTGGAGAGAAATAGAATAAAAAAGTGTAAAATGGTGGGTCAGGAGAGAGAAAATGAGTTGGTAGAGAATTAAATGTGGTGAGAGAAATAGAATAAAAAAGAATAAATATGTAAAAAATACTTACAGAATCTTTCCTAATTTGAAAGTGATAAATTTTTGTAGGACGACCCAAAAAAGAAATATGATCAATTTTTTAGGGACGGAGGGAGTATGAGTTTTTCCTGTTTCGAGACGAAAACTTTTAAATGCTGGATTTAAAGTTCCCTTTTCTGTGGAACTACATTTAGTTTTGTTACCATTGACTAGGCATATCTTTTCTTTTCGATTCGTGTTTTCATATTTTATTTGAAGTGTTCCTTTCTTTAATATTATTAGTCAGTTTAGCTGACATGTTTTTGTCGCTTCTCAAAAGAAGACACGTAAAATGCAATGACAACTAAAAAGTATTAGTAGTATTAAAAGAAGGATAATTACATACACGACACTCTTGATATTTACTCAAAGCTACAAACGGCACTTACTAACTATTTTTATCACACTAAATTACATTTTGTTGTTTTGTACTTCACAGAATTAACAAAAGTAAGGAAAGGACGGTAATACATCTCATAAGAATGTAAATTTACCTAACCACCACAGCCAAAATCTAACTAATTCTCCACCACCACCATTTGTTTTCACCACCCACCGCCACCACTGAGTGTGGATCTCGATCCACACTGTTAACATTTTCATGAAGTTAGAAAAGAAAATCATGAGCTAGATCTGGATCTAGATCTCTGACTCTCAATCGGGTACTATGGATCCGATATTAACACCCAATCTAGTAGCACCACATCTCGCCGGTCTTCTTGTAGGTCGTGAATTTTCATGAGATGGTTGTTGCCAGTTGGGGTGGGGGGGGATTTACAAGCAGCAGGGCGTCAGAATAGCGGCGATGGGTGGTATTGACCGCAGGTGGGTTAGTGGGTTGTTTTGGTGGGACGATGGGTGGTATCGAACCCAGTGTTACCACGATCTTCTATGCCATAGTCCAGCGCCTCATCCTACTATCACCGACCTCCGAGACGCCCAATCATCTCTGATGGCTGCGATCTTAGAAATGCAAAAAATTAATCCAATATGGACTTCACAGTCACCGACTTCTCAAGGCCTCAGAACTTCCCACCCTATGCTCGCTGCCTACCTTATGCCTTTCCAAGCTCTGGGGTCGGTCCCTACTGCTTAGATTCAGCCTTCAGGTACTGGGCTGGTTCTGGACACTACCCAGGTCCCAATGTCACCACCACTGCTTTGGGCTCTCGACAGTAGAACTCGCGGCATCTCTGTTTTCGGTGCCTCACCTTACCCCTGCTCGGAATACTTCAAAGACGCATGCCATAATTGAGGTAGAACCAGACCCCAACATGGCCAACCAACACTTAAACACCAGTCATGCCCATGACTTATTCCAGCAGGCTCTTCCGACTGCTAGCCCCTTGCCGCTGGCACTATCCCTGTGCAAACCACATCCCAAGAAGCTATTCCACATCACTACCCTTCTCCATTGTCATCCCCTCAATGCCTCAGCTCACCCTGTCCGGGGGCTCAGGTGCTAGGATCATCCCGACCGGGCACAAACCCTTGGATGCTTCTTATGTCACCATACATGACCTTGAAGCCATCCTCCACCGTCTCAAAGAATCATCCTTACCACACTCCTCCTCTAAGCTATCCAGCCATGCTCCCTCCTCTGGCAACCTCACCACCAAACCTCACGCTGTTAATTACAAGAAATTAGTCTTTACTCTGTTCAATGATAGATAAGGCAATGCCCGCGAGCACTTCATTTATTTTGCTACTTCCCCAGAACACTAAAAAAGGGGAGGATGACAGTTTGAAGCTTCGGGAATTTCACAAGTCCCTGACTGGCCTCATCTATTTCTGGTACCACCAGATCTCGAGGGTACCATCCCTCCTGGTCTACCATGGTCCAGCTCTTCCTTGACAAGTTTCACTATGAAACAGAGCGGATGACTATCATTGACATTGCTAAAATCCTCCAGAACCCTGGGGAAGACCTCAACACCTATGTCACACGATTTCATCACAAGTACTTGGAGTGCACTGACTTCAACAATGATGAGACTCTTGTACCCATTTGCATCAAGAACATGAGAGACACCTACAAGGTCTACCCGCTCGCAGTTGAATCTCCACATCTAGCATCCTTCCTTGACACCTTCGCCCACAGCTTCCTTCTTGCCACCTTTTGGGTATGTTCAAAAAATTTTAAGTCCCCAATTTCCTATCCAATGTTTTCCCCCCGCCCATCTCCTCATTCGTTTCTCCCTCGCAAACCCAAGTTTCACCAACGCTAATAACACTCATGCCTTACGAGCGACCCACACCAAGGCCCTCTGCGTGCCCCGTGCCCGCACGCCCAACACCACACTGTGCACCCCACGCGCCCACGCACCTTGCATGCCCAAACTCCCCACGCCTATCGCGCACTCCGCTCGCTTTGTGACCTCTAAGCCCTCCACCCCATGCGCTCTATGCCCTCGCATAACGACCCTGTACCCTGTCGCCGCCGCCCGCCGCCTTGCTCGTGGCTCTTTTTCTATAAGGGTGTGTTTGATAACGCAATTAAGGACTTAAAACTAAAAGTTTTCAATAATTTTCAATTAAGTGTGTTTGATAACGCTAAATCTTGTATTACTTAAAAAATTAATTCCTACAAAAAAATAGACTAAAATTTTAAGTGAGGGTGGACTTACTTAATGCTAAGTGAGATAGTTAAAGTAATTTAACATATTTTTACATAAAAAAATAATTACTACTACGATGCCGCTCCAATTAATTTGCTGGCGACACTACCTTCCACCATAATACAACCAACACCACAACCATTATTTTCGTTTGCTACCACCATCACAATTACCACGAGCCACTATCACCACCACCACCACCACCACTGACACCACCATAAGGACACCGCCACCTCTACCATACCGTCTTTGTTGTCACCACATCCATTTCCATTGAAATCATCTAAAGATCCATTACACTACAACGATTGTCATGACCGTCATGTTGCCGCCTATCGCTATCATCACAATTACCAACATCACGTCTTCACGCTCCATTACCGTCACCATTGACACCTTTTTACCGTTACCGCCACCACTACCGCCACTACTCCATCGTAACTGCCACCATCACCACCAACACGGCTTCAGCTCCTCCAAAAAAAGTTATAAAGTATATAAATAAATGCATAATTTTGGTAAAATAGATAAATTTATAAATACATAATTTTCAGACATCTGCTTTTGGTTTACCAGACTGGTTAACTTATTTTTCAGTAAAAATTTTATTGCTTAAAGTTTTCAATTTTATTTGATACCAAAATTTTTTAACACTTAAATTTCAGTTTTATTAAATAGTCCCTAAATCTTGAAAGTTGGTAAAAGAAGAATAAAAAATTTGTCGCTTCGTTGGTGGACATGACAAAAGGGAAAAAAAAATCAGCCCCCCCCCCCCCCCCTCTCTTCCCACTTGGGTGTCCCCCCACTCCCTGCCCTCATTTAATTACTCTCTCTCCCCCCATTCGCTGTCTCCCTCACATCACCCACCGCACAACATTTTCCTCTCTCTCTTCCCGAATCCATTTCCTCACTTTACACCGTCTCTCTCCCCCTTATTAAATGGCCTTCATTTAATTTCCGTCTCTCTCTCACTCACACACACACACACACCATTTAATCTCTCCCCACCATTTCCTCCCATTCTTTCACCCCCATCCCTTTTTTTGTCCCTCACACATAAACCCACCTCCCTTGCGTTTACTCTTTTTGACTTTTTCCCTACAACACCCGCACTTTTTTTTTTATCCAATTAAAGGATGCATATTTGTACACTAACTAAAACTCCATACTATAGAAAAAATGAAATACAACTATAATGAATCTTGAAAAATAAATCCTCAAAAAAATAAAAATCTTCAAATTTACTGCGACACTTTATTGGATACTTGATATTGATATTATCTTGCTAATACACTTTTACATGATAACTGACGTATTAATTTAGACTTTTGCACTCTTATAAAGTTCTTGGTGATGCAACGGAAAATCGCCGCTATAATTCTCCTTTGTTTGGGTGCATCTACTTCTGTGTGTCGCTAAAATGATAGTCTTTCTCACTTTTATGTTTTCTTTTAAGTAAAAAGTGGATGTTAACAAAGATCTTTTGATTGAACTTTTTGATATTTTAGTACGCAATTATAGCAACGTGTGATTGTCATCTCTTTGTTGGTGAGATACAACGAAAAAAAGTTTCGCATTATCTTTGTTTACGGCGCCTTATTTTAAGCCTTTATCAGCCATGGAATAAAGTTTAATCAAAGAAGTGCTGAAATAGCCCAAATACTATTGTTTTTAGGTTTAAGAAAAAAGAAGTCAATATATTTTTCTTTAGTCTCCTTCTCTCTCCGGAACAATCGAAACCGATTTCATCCAAATCGAAAATGTCAAAACATTCTAAATGTTTCTTTTCTTGCATAATCAATCTATCAAAACAAATTTGCCATCTACATTTCAACAATGACGAATTGCCCTATTATGTTTAGTATGCTAAACTAAACAAAATTCTTTTTTTTTTTACACAACAAATCTGTCGAACATATTTACCATCCATGTTCAGCGACGAAGAATTGCTATTAAAGATGATTAGCATCCACGACTTAGCAGTGATTGCAAGATTTATGTTTTATTAAAACTACCACCAATGAGATTCAATGACAGTCTTCTTCACTAAAAGATGAGTCACTGAAAGAGGAGTTCATAAGAGTTACATAAAGTCTTTTACAATGTCTAAACCAACTTTTGGAAAACAAAGTTATGAAACTTTCAGCGTACCAACGGCCAATGGATCAAATATTTTAAAAACGCTCTTTTACATACATTTTGAATTTAACTTGCAAAGAAAAGTTGTACATTTAAAGTTTTTCCTTTTTTGTTTTAGAACTGTGAAACAAATAATTTAATCACTAAACTGTTAAAACCTTAAAAGATATTTATGCTAAGAAATTTCAAATCATATTAAATAAAGGAAAACAGTTTAATAAAAAAGTCAATAGGGAAAAAATAGGGGATAATCCGTTTTTAAATTCAAAAATACATGGAGACACAAAAGTCTAATTGCTTAACATGCTCTCACAGCTAAGTAACCACCAGTCAATTCTGCTCCACCTAGTCCCCTTTCACGGCCACATATCTCTATATATAAGGAATACGAAATCCTATGCAGCAATTGAAGCTATTTGTTTTTATCAATAACGGAAGAAAATGTAATTTATAAATATATATACAGTTAAAAATGCAAACATTAATAAAGAGGTACAAAATTAATTGAACTTGTAAATTAGTATCTTTGTTTAAGAACTAGTTAATTTTCTTTTGGTTTTGGTAAATATATTCACAATTTGAAAGAACAACCTTGCGGTGGCAATTTCATTTACTCCATCTCATCTTTAGAGAAGATACAATTAGTGGTCAGTATTATTATTTATAAAAGAAACACATGTAATGAAAGAGAGGACATGTGAAGAAAATTTTCAAATGATTGTTATCCAAACAATCAATTAAGAGCCGCGAATCACTTAACAAAAATTGTTGGCATTGTTGTAGGATACTACCGAGTAAAAAACATTAATTATCTTGTACTTTCAGATAATGTGGTACTGGCATAACAATACACCCCCCACTCTCTGCGCAAACACCCACACATAAACGCCACGAAACAAAGATACAACCACAACACAATCACGCCGCACCATCACACCACACCAACATACACATGCACAAACCACCGCCAGACATATACATACACAGACCCCTCTTACACCCACTGGACACAAATAAACACTAGAGGTGTCAAATGGGTCAGGCGGCCCGCGGGCTGCCCAACCCGGCCCTTTTTTGGGCCCTTAGGGCTTGGGCCAGGCCTAATTTTTTGAGAAACAGGCCCAAGCCCGGCCCTAAAATGGCCCTGGTTTGGCCCTGCCCGGCCCTCTTTTGGCCCAAAAAATGACCTTTTCAGTTTTTTTTAAACTAAGGTGTATTTGCTTGTCTTCTATAACTAAAATGTAGAAGAAATCTATTACTTTTAGATCATTAGTGAGAAAACAAACAAATATTCGTAGCCACAGATCTATTACTTTTAGATTTGAGCTAAGCAACACAACATTTTGAGAAGGCACAAACATACCTTACTTTGTAAGAAGTGTAAAAAGAAGGAAGAGTCAACTTCCAGTTGATGAGTAACTCGCGGAACATGCCAGCAAGTAAGAGGCTATAGTCATGTAGGTTGAATCTTTACTATCAGCTTCAAGGGCCAGGGAAGATGGTAAAATCATTTGTTTAAAATTGTACATAATTTTAGATTTTGACTTCCCCTGATCAGTTGGCCCAAGTTCTGAGTGATTGGGGAAGCAAGCGTTGAGTTGTAAAAAAGTTTGTACTAATTGATAATTAGCCGAACTTATTTGTCAATAAATATCAAACCGATTAATTCCACCCTCTTACATATAAATTAGTATTAGTACCGTGCGTAAAATTTGGGCCCGGGCCAGGCCCAAGCCCAGCCCTAGATGTTGGGCCTAGGGCTTGGACTGGGCCCAAATTTCTCTTATTCTGGCCCGGCCCGGCCCAGCCCGTTTGACAGTGGCCTTGGCCCGTTTTGTTGGAGGCCCGATAGGCTTGGGCTGGGCAGGCCCAAGCCAGGCCCATTGACACCTCTAATAAACACATACGCTACCAAATTCTCACATGTGCGTAGTCTCCCTGTCACGTGCCCCCGACATAATGGTAGTCTCCGCGACAACCGTCATTGCGCCCATGTGCCGTCTCCGCATTATGGGCCCCCGGCATGATGCCAGCATCCATAACAGCCGTCGCTGTGCCTATGTGCCGTTTCTGCATTAGTGCCCTGGCACAGGTTGTCTCCACGTCACGATGCCCATCTCCATGACATTTATCACCGCGCCTTTATGCGGTTTTCATGTCGCGTGGCCTCAGCACGACCCCGTATTTGCCACAGTTATTGTCCCGCCCATGCACCTCTGCTGTGTCATGTGCCTCGCGCGACACTCATCCATGGGGCCCCCCGTTCTCTCACCATTGAGCATGCCCCCTGCAACGCGCACATGTAGCTACGCCCATGCACTGTGCTGCTTATACAGTCACGCCCCCCCCCCCCCCCCCGATTTTTTGTCACACTACCATGTCGTCGATAGAGCACACATTCGTCGCACCTATGAGCCAAGCTGCCAATACAGTCGTGCCCCCTGACTCTTTTTCACAATACCATGCCCCCGCATTGATCCATTCTTTCACCATATCGTGCACACCTTGCCTTAGTCATAGAACATGCTTTGACCCACTCCATAAAGTGTGCAGCATCTCGCGGGGATAAGCGACTTTTTCGGAACACTATATCCTCCAGGAAGCTCCAAGTGCTCTGGCATGAAGACCCATGTTCCTCCAGGTAGACAACTCCTTCAGGACATCGGCCCATCGGGTAGATGACACCTCTAGGATACTACGTGTGAGGTAGGCGAATCCTCCGGGACACTAACTCGGCCCATCGGGTAGGCGACTCCTCCGAAACACTACATTGGCATGCTCTAAGTGCTCCTATATAAGGACTCACCCGTGAGATATGATCGTTCTCTAAGACACTATCTAGGGAGCTCCAAGTGCTTCAGCATGAAGACTCCCTTTTTGCCAGGTAGGGGACTCCTTCAAGACACTGCCTCGGTCCGGTGAATAGGCGATTCCTCTGAGACACTGCCTCGAGGTGTCAGGTAAGCAATTCCTTCCAAACACTACCTCAGCCTGTCAAGTAGGCAAATTTTTCTAGACACTACCTTAGCACGTTTCGAGTGCTTCCATAGAAGAAGTCACCCGCAAGATATGCTTGCTCTCTAAGACACTATCTCCGTTTGGGTGTCTATGTGACTAGTCTACGTGCTCCAGCACTTGAATCTTTTTATTGGCACCCCTAAGGACTATGACCCCCAAGTCATTCCGAGACAGGAGTAGGTCTTCCGAAGGCATCAGGCTGAGTTCCCCTGGCAGTTGGGCGTTAGGCCTTCCCCACTGCTGCCAGGTCATCGGTGTCTCTCTCTACAAGGGCTTTGGACTTGTGTCTAGATTAAGGGGTTCTCTGGCCACACCGGCGCTGTGTGACATCATCATCTCAACTCCTATAAAAAAAGGGGCTTGAGAATTCATTTAGGCTACGTCTTGGACTTCAGACTTTAGAGCAAAACTCATTCTCATTCTCACATTCACTTTCTCACTCTAGAATATAAAGAGAAACACACAAGACCTTAATGCAAGACTCCAACGCTAGACTTTGATTTTGCACCTAAGCATTGGACTGTGATTGTAGTCGTGTATTCACTCTACGCCTTCGTTCTCGCAGCATTGCCACTCTTTAAGCTCTGTCTGGAAAGCTCTTTGTCTCTGCCCTTACTCTACCTTTGCTCTGTCCCATATCAATATACCTGACAACTGCATTTCTTATGACACCTCTACGTCTACTACGAACTCACTTCCTTGACATAAACAAAAAGCCATGAAGGGATTAAAAAATATATATACTGCTGCCACGTGAGTCAGAAATGATTCAGTAGTTCACGTCTATATGGCTAGTTTCATGCCCCGCACATCCCGTGACCCCTTGTGATACAGAATGGATTAATTAGGTGACAAGTTAAATCCCTTCTGAGTAGCATGAACAAGCAAAATATGGTTATGTACTTTTATCATTTTGACAAATCTTTTTAAGCTACTTTCTCTACGATGGGTAGGAGTTGTCTTCATATTTTTGTACTGTTTGAGTTATATTTTTTCAAACAAATAACAGAAAATTATAAAGGTACACGAGAAAGAACATCTTTTTGTCATCATTGCGAAAACTAAAACATAAAATGGTTAACAAACATGCCTTAATCTTGCCCTTATTCCGTTTGACCTATTTTGCCCTTCAAACTAGAAAGAAATTACTGGGTTACATGCTAGGTTATTCCGTTCGGAAATAATTATAGAAAAATAAACTTTCGAGAATGAGGATTTCATATTTGGAGATGAGCACTTAATTGTCTGAGCCGACGATTATTGTCCTATTTTAGATTTCTCAGAAGGATACGGAGTTGGATGCAAATGAAAATAAGGAAGAAGGAAGATCGGTGGCACATCGACAAAGTTGTGCCTAATACAACTAGAGTGAAATTTCAATTTCTTCTAACTGAAAAATCCAACCTTAACGTTTAACTTATCGACCGATGGAGAAACTAGTCTGAACAAGAACTTTGTACCGAAACTCCAATTGCCAAGTATCGTATCCTTCACACAAATTTATTACAATAATTTGAAAGAGATTCATCCTTTTATTCTTTTTTGTGGCTGAAAAATGATTGAAGGGGAAGACGAGGGAGAAGATTTAGAAATATAAGAAGTCAATTCCTTTTTTTGAGCTGGTCTAGACAAGAACTTTAATTGTATTGAAAGTATTATAAGAAACAAGTAAGAACAACTCAAAAAAAATGAAGTAAAACTTAATAGGTTGAGGGCGGATTAGGTCGTTCTCTTAAGACGATTCGCGTGTCTTCGGATTGTCACCGATACAGCAAGGTTATTGACGCGTTATCTCCGAAATACAACAACCTAGCTTCAACTATTACTTCAGTTGTATTTTTGCACAAATGAATAAAGCTAAAGTATCACTAGGTATCTTACCAAAATGCCCACAAGTGAAAAGATTATCTCTTTCTTTTTACCATTACGGGTCATTTGACAAAAACAAAAAAGGGGTCGCTCCAACTCTAGTTATTAATGATCAATGAAAAGTTAGGGACTTTTTTATTTAACTTCTAGCTGCCTGAATATTTCTTCATTTTTTTTCATCCATTCTAATGCATGTGCAGCGGTAAACAGTGATTTCTGGTGAGAATATTTTCATTTATTCTAATACTTGAACTTGTATGGCGAATAACATTATTAGTATAATAACTTCATTTAAAGAAATCTCTACAGCAACATCAATACTGTTGTCTGTAACTCGGAAAACCTTGTCACTTGCCTGGTGAGTGGATCCTCTGAACATATCAGACAAAGCTTGACCTATGTGAGGTGATCGTACTATCATTTAGCAAGCAAAACATTTCTAGCTTGCTCTCTCCCTCGTGTACATTTTCATCTTTATAGAATGTCTAATTTCACGAAACTTTTTTTGCACAGTATGCTGCAATGTACAACAACTGATCACTTCATGAAAAGAATAGGTATATAGATTCTTTATTTCAATATGGTAATTAGATAATTGAAACTCAGGTTATTGTTAATGTTGTGGTTAAAATAGGAGCGGTTCGTAAAGACTCGGGAGCAGATCTGCATACCACAAAAAAGACAATAGTGACTTACCGGGTGGTATCCAACATGGAACCTCTGAAGCCTAATTAAGTAAGAATACCAGAGGAGTATACAAAAAAGTATGAGAGCTATTGACTAGATCAAAACGCTTATGTTGCTGTCATGACTGGTTTAGTTTTTGTTATGAGAAGTAGAGGCTACCTTCCATGACTAGGGTTAATCACCTAATTGGGAATTGAAGGAAAGCAACGAGTTCTTCTCATAAGGGCGACTCCGAAGAGGAGCCTATCCATAGGCATCTATCTGGACTGATCGATACAAGTTCCTCCCCTGGTTCAGCATGCTAGAGTTTCTTCTAATCTCGATGATCATCAATCGCAAGGGACCCACCCTTGCCGAAGTCATATAGCACTCACGAGCAGTGGCCTGATCCCCTCGAACCACACCAGTCACTGGAAGAGTGGGGAACTTTATCGTAAGATGCAGGATAAGCCGACGGCCTGCAACTTATTACGGCACAAAACTTATTAAGGAAACGATCCTTGGGCCTGAGGAAGTGTTCCCTTCTGGTGGGTGGTCTGTTCGTGGGTCTGTGTTTCTTATTTTCGTGGTACCTATTATCATTTGTATATGAAATCGTCGTGGCACTTAAGTTGTCTCCCGCCATGAGAAGAACTATCAATTACCTATTAATTAGGGCCATGTTGTCATGAGAATGGTAGCAGTTTACACAATTTCCGCTACCATTAAAGTCCAATTAGGTAAAATGATGAATAAGTCATAAGATTTTTTTGTTCAAATACTCCAATACTTTAAATTTGTATCGAAAATCCAAATTACCTTGTATCCTTAACATAAATTTAGTAAATTTGAACGAGATCCGTCCTTTTATTCTTTTGTGCGGCTGAAAATGATCGAAGGGAAAGTGGAGGGAGGAGATTAACATTCAAGTGTCAGAAGAGTTTTTTCGCTAATTAATACATGTTTAAAACTTAATTACCAATATATTCTTTTTTAAAACTTATTTACCTGCATACCACACTTTTGAAAAGCAGTGATTTCAAAGTAAAAATACTCGATGTTTCAAACAGTGATTTCTACTTAATTTTTAGTTTAAAGTAGAAATTAATGTTTCAAAAGTGTGGTATGCGGGTAAATAAGTTTCAAAAAAGACTAAATTTGTAATTAAATTTTAAACATGTATTAATTAAGGAAAAAACTATTATTAATACATGTTTAAAACTTAATTATCAATATACTCCCTTTTAAAACTTATTTACCCACATATGTAACGCCCCCGAAAAATCTAGAGCTCCGCCGCCCCGAACTCTCGGTCGTTAACCTACCGGATCACAACACACATGTCAAACATGTTCACTAACTCATATTTCAAATCATCTAATTTAACATCAACTGAGATTTCTTAGAAATACCAAATCACCAACTACTTAGCTTACATCATTACAGCTTAGGTTCTTCGCAATTTAAACTCTTAAGAACAAATTAACAGTACCGACCGCGGAGGGGTCTTACTATACAGTGGTGATGGCTCATCGGAATCTCACACAGACTCTAACCCATTCTCGAACATGCTACATTTGATTTTCACCTGCAGAAGGGAGCCAAACGAAGGGTGAGCTTTTGAGAGCCCAGTAAGGTCGTACAAGGACTACAAAAGAGATTATAATACGACTCTGAAAAATTCAACCGACGATGATTTTCAAAACACTTCGAACTATCAAAATTCAATAATAACCCAAACTGAGCAAAGTTCATCAGAAATAGATGCCAAAATAAATATTAACAATCAGAACAAAATCTAAAACGATCAATAAAAGATTCTTTTCAAGTCAGCATTTCCAAGTACCACAAAAATTTTCCTTACTCAATGGATTTTAATCCGAGCAAAAATTCATTTCGAAAATACAGCAAGATTTTTCGAGGGATTTTAACCTAAGTAAAAATCAAATCAGATAATACGATAAAGGCTAGTCAAAAGATTTCAACTCAAGTACAAATCCTTCTAACTAAATACAATGAATGTTTGTCAAGGGCTTTCAACCCAAGCACAAATTATCGTTTCATGCAGGATTCAACCAGCCTTATACCGCCTCCCCACTAAACAGGTACTCAGGTCAACACATAAATTAACAATATCAATGAGCGTTAACATAAGCTCATATCCCTGAAACCAATTCGGGTTCTAATAACAATAATCATATTGACATAAGTCAACATTCAGAAGAAAAATCACAGATAAATAACAAAAACGATTGCGAATAATTATCGAATACAATCACAAAAATACAAAAGAATGAATACAGACAATTATCAAATTTTCTCAGCCCGCAATAACATGCGAGAATCACAAGATTTCCAAATAACCGATTCAAGTTCAACATTAGGGTTTTCTAGGCAAGAACATGCTGATATCAATACATAACTCAGAGTTCGGCATTAGCCATAAGTAAATCAAATGAGTACTTAAGAGTAAGAGTTATCAAAATAAGGGTTTGGACAAAAGTCATTCCCGAAGGTTCAGATAGAATCCCTTACCTGGATCCGCAGCTAAATTATCCTAACCGGAAGTCTTTAACTTTAACCTAAATGGAATAATAGAACCATTAGAATACAGCCTACAGAACAAAAGTATAACTTAATATGAAATCACACATGCTCCCAAAATGAACCTCCCCTCACCGGGTATGTAAAATTACTGAAACGCCCCTAGGGTGTAAAATTACCAAAATGCCCCTCTCGGACTTAAATTACCAAAATGGACTTTCCATAAGTAGAATCACTGAAATTAACTTTCCATATGTAAATTTACTCAAAAATACCTTTCTTAGGTCAAATTACCAAAATACCCCTTCATAGTGGCAAATTACCAAAATACCCCATGTTACACTTTAATTCTCAAAATGACTTTTCCATAAGCAAAGTCACTAAAATAATCTTACTGTATGTAAATTTACTTCAAAATACCTCTTATAGGTAAAATTACCAAAATACTCCTTCGGGGTGAAGAATTACCAAAACACCTTTAGGGGTTTTCGGCACCGAAAAAATCTCAAAAATATCTTAAACTGCTATTTTAAGCATCCCGATATCATTTCTGTACTAAAAAAGTCTTTTAAAAAATTTTTGCCAGAAAATTCTGAACAGGTGTCCGGACCGAGCGCTAAAAGGCCAGTTTCGTGAAAAATACCTATCAGCCTTAGAATGGTACAAAATTTTATACAATGACTCATACTATTAAATAGGGTTTCCATAAAATTTTCAGATTAAAATAACTTGGTTTACTATGCTAAATAATTAGATAAATTTCTTTAATCGTTACCCCAAATTAGCACTCTTCGCAGACTCCGAAAATTCTCAAAAAATTTCAGAATGTAGGTTTCATAAAAATATTTGGGGTCACGGTTATGAAATTTGTCTAATTTTGGCCCTAATACTTTACAGAAATTCGTGAAAAAACTGCCTAAATGAATTTCTAGTATTAGCGACGAAAACAATTGTTATTCAGATTTAAACACCTAGTATTTCATCCCAAAACACGCATATCTTCATCTTCAACCTTCAGCTAAGACATATTCATACATACACAACCCATTCTTCACGGATACACCTACTACCACATACCAACCACTCATGTATACACTTAAAACCACACCCTTAACACATTTAAAATACACAAACACAAAATTACACCACCATTGCCAAGGAATCCTTATGCACAGCTACTTGGCAGCCATGACCAAACACCTACACCTCCTACGACACTCTACAATCCTTCCACTCGATCCGTAACACACAGTTACACTCACTAGACACACATTAACACACGGTATTCCACCCATGCTACCCAAATTCAAGTTGATTCCATCCACATAAACTCACAGAGACACACACACACACACACACACAGTTCAAACGCACGCACACGCACTGCATAGTGAACTCACACACACGCGCATAATAAAATTTTATACCCAAAAGAGCAGTAGAGATTAATTACCCTTAAGAAATTTTCACTCTCTCTATGTCAAATTCTCCCCTTTTCCGTGAATCCATTATTCTACAATTCAATGAAGTTAGTCATCAGATCAACAAGAATGAGGTGGCATCTCCTTACACCCTCTTTTCTGAAAAGTTGACACATAAGGTTAAATTTTTAAAATTGCAAAATAGCTCCTCACGTTCCAAAATTCACAAATTAACCCCGAAAGTTTCAAAAATTGCACTTTTGCCCCACGATTCTTCTAATATTTATTAATCTAATTACATGTGACTCAAAGATACCTTTTCACTCATTTTATTACTTTTCGTCACAAAGACATCAATTTATAGTTATGCCCTCGAAGTTTTCTAAAATTACGAAAATACCCTCAAAATTTTGAAAATTATAATTTTACCCTAAAATATTTTTAAGCTTCAATGCATTACTAATCCCCGAGCATTACTCAAAATTAGCGCCCATTTATTTTTCGGGTCACGGATGACTTTTAAACAGCTCCCGAAGTTCGGAATATTACAACATATCATACTTTTGAAAATCGTTGTTTCAATAGAAATCGCTGTTTCGCTTGATTTTTAGTTTAAAGTTGAAATCGTTGTTTGAAATCACGATTTCAAGGTAGAAATATCTATTTTCTATCTTGAAATCGTGAATTTAAATAGTAATTTTTAAAAGTGTGGTATGCGAGTAAATACGGTTCAAAAAGAAGTAAATTAATAATTAAATATGTATTAATTAGATAAAAACACCAAGTAAGATTCTATAAAGTCAATTCCCGTCTTTCTTACCTTGGGGTTACTTCAAGAGCAACTACACACACACTAGCTACTAGCTAGCATCAACGTGCGGTCGACTTTAAGGTAACAGTGAATACTAAGATGCGCACTTTTTATGAGCTACAAGATAAGGCCATCAACAAGTTCCTTTTTTCTTTATGAATGAATGGACCTATGAATGACTTGCACAATCGCATGTATCGCTTGACCTCAATGTAGCAGCACCACTCCTCCTAACCTCATCCACAAAAGCTTGCAGATTCCGGTCGGAGGAGCCACCTTCAGCCACAGCCTCCTCCGCTGCCTTCTTCCACTTCAATGCGTTCTCCTTAATTTCCGCCGCCTTTGGGCCACTCGTCGCCTCACGCAAGCACTTTTCAACCTCCTCCCCGGAAGTTATCTTGTTTTCAGCCTCGCCTCTACACATCCTAATGCCAATATTAAACACATCAACCAGATACTTGGCATCCGTGACTTGGTCACCCCATTGAGGAAACGCCAGCACCGGTACGCCGCTCGACAACGCCTCCATCGACGAGTTCCATCCGCAATGCGTCACGAAGCACGCAACAGCCGGGTGGGCCAACACTTGTTCTTGTGGACTCCACTGCACCACCTTCCCTCTGTCCCCTGCCTTCTCTAAGAACCCATCGGGCAAAAGCAGTGGTGCAAGGCCAAAATCCTTGTGTGGTTGCTTCAAAACCCACAAAAACGAAACGCCCGAGTTGAAAATCCCGTTTGCAATCTCATCAATTTGTTCTTGCTTCAAGTATACAATACTACCAAAGGAGACATATACAACCGACGACAACGCCTTCGAGTCGAGCCACTCGATGCAGTCGTCAGCTATTAAAAAGTCACCACGGACGGCTGATGCCTTAGCTAATGTAGGGTTTTTGAACAAGGGACCAATGGGCCTAATTGGGCAAAGCTTCGACATGTGATCTATGACTTCTTCTTCAAGTTCTTGAAATGTATCCATCAATATGCAAAACGGTTTCGACAAGTTTTTGTATTGACCCAGGATTGCCCGTCTCAGCACTGCATATGGAGTAGCAGGGTGCAAAAAGCTAGGAATTTCATCGTACTTCAACAAAGGTGAACCTGGCAGAGAAACATCTATCTCTGGCTCGGCTTCACTGGGGAACGGAACTATGCCATGATAGTAATGGTAGTAAGCGGAAAAGCAAGCACAAGACTGGACCCAGAGCGTGGCACTTGGGATTCCGAGTTCGTCGGCCACATCCGAAACCCATGGAATGAATGGGTTGTTGATGAGGCAGGAAACGGGTTGACCCGCGTCCTCGTGTACCTTGAGCATGCGAGGAAGCACCTCCTTGCCGACACGTTCAAGCTGTGGCACGTACGCGTCAAGATCTCCACGTCTAGAGTCATCCTCTCCCCAACCATCTTCAAAGAATTCGAACCTGATCATACCATCACCAACCGGTGTTGGTTCGTCAGTGATGTTGCTCGCTTTCCTCATCTGTTTGCCGACGGTTTCAGGGGTTGAGAAGGTAACGAGAAGGCCTTTAGAAGCAAGGAGCTTTCCAAGCCTGAGTAACGGGTTGACATGTCCTTGGCCAGGGAAGGAGACTAGGAAGACATGGGAAAGAGCTTCACATCTTTGCGAGCCCATTTTCTTTCTCAAGGTAGAAGACAGCTATGGGTAAGTAATGGAAGGGAATGGCTAGCACAGTGCAAATTTATAGCGCCACAAGAAAGGTCATGCCATCGCTGGATTTGGCTTGACATCTATGACTTTTCCTGTTTTCTTCTCGAAAATAAGAAAAAGTTCCATTTGGTTTATTCTGCTGGAACCAAATTTCCTTTCGGTAACCATATTCTTTTTTTTTTCCGCCTTTCATATCTTATCGTAAGAGTTCTCGTAAGAATGCATACAAAATTTAAAAACGTATAAAAAATAATAATAATTTGCGAGAGAATAAAAATGATAAAGCCACAAAGCTTGTACATAATCGATACTTGGATCATGATCATAAATATTGTAAACGTGTGACTGTATGCGCTTAGCAACCAAAAAAATATCTTTATAGCTTTTAACTTATAGAAATATGTTTTTAACAATAGAAAACATGCTACACCCCGTGTTTGCTTATTTCAAAATTTGGAAAGGGTATTGTGTAGTCCTCCAAGCTCCTCCAACTTGCCTTTATATGTCGCCACGTGAGTCAGAAATGATTCAGCGGTTCACGTCTACGTGACCTACTCACGCAGAAGGGATTAGGTGACAAGTTAAATCCCTTTTGAGTAGCATCAGCAAGCAAAGTAGTTCAGAATTATGTGAGAGCTTAGATGTCCGTGTGATCACGATGTGAAAATATCGTATGATTTTAAATTATTTGTATGTACACTTTAGGTTCATCAGTTTAAGGAGGTTAAAGTTATCGAATGTCCGATTAAGAAAGACCAAAAGTCTATACTGTATATTTGGCAATTGATCTGGAGCACAAAAAAATTTTGACATCACGATACCATCCACATATGCAAACAACCACACAAATCCAAACCTTCTAAGGTCGTTGATGGCTTTTAGCGATGAAAAATACTCTTTAAATTGATTGTACATCACTTAGAGCAGCTTTTTTTTTTAAAGCGTAGTGGCATTATTTATTCGTAATAGCGTGTTATACGAGCACCAGATAGTACACTGATTTCTTCTTCCTGTTCCTGTCTTTCATTTATTTGCGCAGAAAACATAATAATCATGACCTATAATCAAGAAAGCCTTTCGTCAGATGATTGCTAGTGTAATTCAGCAACAACTAATGTATACAGAAGACGTCTAGTTAAGACAAAGGTTGTGGTTGACAAAGTTTTTGCTTTAAGTTTTGATTTCAAAATCCAAATATCATGATTGTTTGATACAATTTCTTGTAAAAAATAAATTCCCACTTCTTTTCTTATTTCTTCTTTCCTTTTTTTTCTTCATGCTTGATATATATATATATATATATATATATATATACACGTCCTTAGCCCCACACGCAGATCGCCACCGACCACCACCCATCACCAGCAACCCCCCAACACACACATTGCCTCCAACCACCACTCATAAGCCATGATGCCAGTGCCCACCTGCCACCTTCGAAGTCCATCTTCGTGCAGATCTAGCATAGATTTGCGAGTCTGGAGAAGAATTACATATCTTCAATTTTTAATTTTTTTGGCTCAGCAAATGGTGGTTCTGGCATGGTTAGTGGACAAGTGGTGATTGTTGTGTGTATGATGACGGTTGTAATGTGATAGCAGGTGGTTACAGATATGGTGATGAGGCTGATGGCGATTGTGTTTGTGGTTGTAGTTGCGGTTACGATAGTTAGATTTGTGTTGGTGCATGGCGATACAGATGTGATGGTGGTGTTGTTTGATGTTCGAGGGTTTTGGCTAGTAAATATGGTGGTGGCAGTGTGGAGGGTTTAGCGTTCGAGCGTGTTGGCCAGTGACGATGGTGATAGTGGCACACCGACGATCAATTGTTATGGTGGTTGACAGTTTCGGTGGGTTGGGTGATTGATGTTAGATTGAAAGGAAGAAATGTTTATAGCAAAAGTTAAAAGGTGGATCTAAAAAAACACACACAAAAGAAAAACTCCAAAATAGAGTTTTGAAAAACAGTCCCATGCTGAAAACTAGTTTATAAAATTGAAGGGAAAAAAACAAAAAATGTCTGTCAGACATCGATAATCTTTCCAGTTATAAAATTGAACAAAAACTGAAGGAAAAAAAAAAGTTGGTTTGAAATGCTACCTAAGAGATCAACTAGACAGACTTGTGGTAGATATAATTAGAGGAAAATGTTATAGTTGTGGTCAAAAATTTTCTTGCAAAAATTAATTTTATCGATGTTTGTCGATACAGAAATAACGGAAAATTGATGTAAATGTAATGTAGCTCATGAAACCATTCATTTTTGTCTCTTTCTCTCTCTCTCTCTATATATGTAATGTGACTAAGAAAATGACAAGGATGAAATTACTGCGGAAAATTGATGTAAATGTATCGTAGCACATGAAACCCGTTGCTTTCGTGTCTCGATATATGTAACGTGACTATCAAAAGGACAATGATGAAAGTATTGGGGACGCTCATATCTCCTTGGGGCTTTTATGTGGTCTCGATGGGAGAGTATGTCTGTGACTAAGATGACAAAATTGTGAAGGTTTGCAGTGATATCATGCTGAGGATATCCGAAGTTATTTTGCAACTGCATACTCCTATTTATTTATTTATATATATATATATATATATATATATATATATATATATAATATATTCCTGTGGTCAACAAAACAAAGGATTCCCTATTTGAACTTCTCCACGCCACTCAATTATCTTTTCGCCTTCGTGTTTGCATGTATGCGGTCCTCCTTCACTTGCTTGTTTAGGTCTTCCAGTTGGCCTCTTCTGTGTCGACAATTTCTCTGTCTTTTCAATCTCTCCAGTAGGACCCTCCAAAGCCAGGACTTGGGAGATTGACTACAAATCTAACACTCCTAATTCTTCGCTGACATATGTTGCGTGGAGTGATGTGCTTTGGAGGCTCCATGGTGACTGCTTGTGCTTTGAATCTAATAATAGATAGATAGATAAGTGATTCGTAAATCAGTTGGCCAATGTCAATTATCAAGTGAAAACAAATATCTAAAAAATATGCCAAAG
This sequence comes from Escallonia herrerae, assembly GCA_033070095.1. Lineage (NCBI taxonomy): Eukaryota > Viridiplantae > Streptophyta > Magnoliopsida > Escalloniales > Escalloniaceae > Escallonia > Escallonia herrerae. The sequence continues at coordinate 107,692 of JAVXUP010001027.1, forward strand.
GCATTTCTAGTTTTGTCGCTACATGTTGCTAAGCGTGTTGAAATGGAAGGGTTCTTACTTTCTTACTTTATTATTAGACAAAAAGTGACATTTTCTCTTACGCTTGCTGCCTTGGTTATAAAGTGTATCGTTGAATTTATTAAAGCATGATGTATATTTTCTTACTCATTCTCTACCGGTATATCTTTTTAGAGCATGATAACCTAACATCGAATCGAAGTTGGGACTTGACAAGGTTCAGGGTTTGATTCTTTCGGCTTGGATATTTGGTTCCTTTTATCGTAGTGCAATTTGCAATCTATTTATTTATGTTCTTGGCGCTAGTGTATCTTAATTTGTTTCTTCACATGAAATTGGAATCTTGCTCGTGAAAGAGAGTTTAAAACATGATATATATTGTTGAGCTCATGCTTTATCCGTTCAAACTTTTACGACGGTTGGTAACTTCTAAAAATTGTAATGCCTAAACATGTATGGGATCTTCACTACAAGAAAAACTGTTTTTTACAATGGACTTTTAGAGACGGAGGAGAATCCCTCGCTAAAAGACCTTTCAGCGACAGAAAACACCGTCTGTAAAAGTCCGTCGGCAAAAATCTTTATCAACGGAATATACCGTCAGTAATAATTTTTATCGACGGACTTTTACCGACAGAATATTAGCGACGATGTAACCGTCGCTAGAATTTTTTTTATAAAATATCTAATATTCGAGGAGTTTCTTAAAATAATTTAGCGACGGAAAAACACCGTCACTAACATATCCGTCGGTGAAAGTTTTTAAAATAACACTTTCTGCGACGGACTTTTAACGACGGTATTTACCGTCGCTAAAAGTCCTTACATATAACAGTTCATCTTTCTCTCTCTCCCTCCCCGTTTCTCTTTGTCTCTCACTCTCACCTACTTGTAACGCTCCGATTTTTTTTGAAGCGTTAATTTCAAATAAATAAAGCAAAAAATCTCAAAATATCCAAAAGTCTCCCAAATTGAGTAATCAGAGCATCTAAGAATAAGTCTCCAAGAAACATCAATAAATGTCACTCCGACTTAAAACTATTACATTGATCTCAAGTACTCTTAACGGAACTCCAAAATAAAATCTAAAGCCAAAATATAATCGTACAATAAATATAAAAGAAAAATCCTTCCCTAAAAAGCTTCTTACTTAGTCATGTTTTAGAATCTTTTGTACAGCTCCAAACGCTGCCTGATAACCTGAAAGTAAGGGGCGAGCATAAAGCCCAGTAAAGATAATCGCACACACCCACCCACAGAGTACAAAGCACGTTATATCGATAGTAGTACTTGGAGGTGATAAAGTACGATACCAAGGTGCATGGCGATTACCAAAACTAATGCACTAACTTTCAATTCAGAAATCAGATTAGCAACAAGATCAAATAACTCGTATTGGCAGACAATACAACCTCAAAGTAAGGAATTATCATATATAACTAAATTTACGAAGAGTCAAAAGGTTTCGATGTGTTTAAAACAATACAAATCTAAGTTCAAAACGTTTTCACCTGTTCTGATAAAGATAACTTATATTTCAAAAAGACTCTAGTAAATACAATAATACTTCAGATATGTTCGAAACTTCTTCAAATAGATCAGATATCAAAATCCAAATGTTCAATGAGTAACAAGACGAAGACCATTGGCGCCATTCAGAAATGTGTCACATGTGCCATCACTGACATGTGAGACAAGGTTCAGAAATTAAGATCGCGATCTCTAACGCATCCCGCTGAGCTAGCTCACGTTCCAATCAACGTGGGTAAGTCAGAAATAGATAAGTCACATACACTGTGACATGGCTCGCCATATTATAAAAACATGTACCAAATTAACTTAATAAACACCAAGTGTTTGAAGCAGACAAAGTCATTTTCGTTCACGCGGTTGTATGCAGAATAGTTTTATTTAATGCTAAATTCATCAATGAAATCAACAAATTATAAGAAAACACAAAGCCTAAAAGTTGAAGAGGACTCATTACTGATTTTGTAATGTCTAAGTTCATAAAAAAAACAGATAAGAAATGAATAAGATGGAACATGTCAAAGCAAGCTGATTTGCAGTGTCAAACAACAACTTTTACACCAATGAATAACTTTCAAACTGAAGTTTGATCAGAAAATAGATAGATTCTGAGAAAACACAAAACTAAGAAGTTTAAGAAGACTCTTTAAGGTTTCCAGATTGTCTAGAATCATGAAAAATCAATGAGAAACAAAGGAGATAGAACAAATCGAAGTGAGCTGATTTACAGTGTCAAAAACAGAAAAGTCTGCAATGATAAATAACTTTCAAACTCAATTTTGACCAAGAACCAAATGGATTCTGATAAAACCTTAAACTACAAAGTTGAAGAAGACTCTTCAAGGATTTCAGAAGGTTCAAGATCATTAAAAACCAATGAGAAACAAATAAGATACAACAAATCGAAATTGGCTGACCTGAATTGGCAGAAATATTAGTATAACAATGTTCAATTATGTTTTTGAATATTGATCACTTCGAATTTCGGAAAACCCAAAACTACAAAGTTGTAGTAAACTATTTGGGGTTTTCAAAAACTGTAAGAACGCTAAGATTGGCCAAAGAACGACAAAGTTACAGACTTTTGAATTTGCCTTAAAGATTTACAACAAAAAGATCACGAATCAAAGTCAATAATTGGAAGTACAAAGAACTATTTAGTGTAACGATCAAGAATGTAATTAGGGTTCTAAAGAATCAATAGATCTCTTTAAATAATAAATCAATTGATGAACGGATCGATAATCAGAATTCAGATGGGATAAATGCGTGAGAAAATCCTTACCTCAATTGCGTAAATCAACTCCAAGTCTTGATTTTCTCAAACAAATTATATCAAAAATCCTAATATAATAATAATACCCAAAATTTTTATTAGACTCTATCAATCACATTAGCTTATGAAGGTTTTTACCATAAACCTCAATCTCAATATCAAAATAAGATCGTACCTCAATGTAATGACCAAAATATGAAGAGTATTCTTCCTAGAGATTCTTTGGAGACTCTTCTGAAGTTTGTGTGCTCCTAAGAATTATATTGCACATAAGTCGTAAGCCTAAAAGGAATGTAATTATATTCCTAACACAATAAGAATTGCAAAATACCCATTATGTTCCAAAATTCTCTAACTTTATAAATGGGTCATACTAAAGCCCAAATTTAAATTGGGTCATCTAATCCCAAAAGTATAACTCACTTTCTAGTAAGAAAATTTTAAATTAATTTTTAGGCCCACTATTTAATTCAAACTCACAATACATTTAATTCGTACTTACACAAGTATCCTGATTAAAAAAATCTGAGGTGTTACACTATTCACTGGCGATTTTTTTACCGGCGATCTCCCTTTCTGGCCACCCAACTCTGGCGACATCCCCCCTCCCCCCCCCCCCACGTCATGCCCCTCCATATCCGCGTGCCACCAACTCAGCGCCACCAGTTCCTTCCACTGCCCGCCACCAAGGCCCTCCATTTCTGTCGCGCCACCAACACCGCCGTCACCGCACCACCTCTCTGTATGTCTATTTGCCCCAATTTGCTTTAATGCAAGTTTAAGCGCCATTTGCCCTAATTTTCAGATGCTCTGATTTATGTCCTAATTTGCCCTAATTTTTTTCTAGAATGTCGATATGTTTCTTATAATTTCAATTATTTTTAATTGCTGATGGAATTGATGAAATTGATTTTGTAACTGATTGATTAGTTTGTTTAATTGCTGATGGAATTGATGCCTATATTTGTATATTACAAAATATGGAAACTCATTCCAGAACTCGTAGGAAAGAACGATTTCTTTGTATCTTCAATACTTTCTTCATCAAAACTACCACTTGGGTTTTCACCCATTTGCTTAGGTAGCTGAAATTCATACCCACAAGAGGAAGGAGGCAACTCTGTTGGCTTTAGCCCCAGTGCAGTGGAAGGTTCACCAGGAATTGGGTTCTACTCAGGCAGTTCATCCAGGTTGGCAATGGCATTCTTGGCCTTGTTAATGAGCCAATCTACTGCTTTGCTGGGTCGGTCATAGCCCGACCAGTCCTACACATCGTAGAACTGAATGGCAAAGCCCCGTGCGGCTCAACACCCGCACGTAGCCGTATTTATAAATGGTTTCTTTTCAATGATTCCTCGAGTTGCAGGGTTCCTTGAATTGGACTGTGTGCTTTATGTGGACTTGAATTGCATCTCGGTCAAGCATTTCCAAAAAGCAGAGGGCCTGAATTGCAGAGGTCAAGCATCTCCAAAAAGCAGAGGGCCTGAATTGCAGCAATCTGTTTCAAAGCTTTTCTTTTGATGGTTATCATATGAAAGGAGAAAGTGAGGAAAAGAGGGGAGAGGAGGACGAAAGAGAAGAACAAAATGGTGAGAGAAAGAGATAAGTCAGATTGAAGAGAAAGGACATAGAGAGAGGGAAAAAACAAGTCAGAGCATTAATGAGAGAGAGAGAGAGAGAAATGTTAGAAAACTAGTCCGCTACATTATGTAGCGGATGAGGGAAAGAGAAGAGAGAGAAAAAAGTCAGAGCATATTAATGAGAGAAAGGAGAGAGAGAGAGAGAAAAAAAAAATGACAGAAAAGTCTGTCCGCTACATAATGTAGCGGACAGGCTGTTTTTAAGTTTGAGGGTATGTTTTTCAAAATACCGTCCGCTACATAATGTGGCGGACGGACTAAAAAAACGTAAAAAAAAAAAAGATCTGGACCGTCCACAGATCGCGCGTGGACGGCCAGATCGCGCTAGCAACATATTCTATTTTGCTAGCGCTATCAACGGATCAGCTCCCATATATATATATATATATATATATATATATATATATATATATATATATATATATATATATATAAGTAGCCGATCCCTGTCTACCTGTGGAAAAATAACAATTTCTCCACCATAAATGTAGCCGTCCACGTGTACTCGTGGACGACTCATATGTGTTTTTTTTTTGCAAAAGTGGCAACCGCTGCTCTTTCTTGCGGTTGCAAAATTTTACAAAAATGCCCTACGTAAAGAAAAAATTCCAACTGCAAGAAAGACTAGTAGTTGGGGGTCCACGAGCTGCACATCCAACCTCAACAAAGTGTTGCGGTTGGTCATAACACCCAACCGCAACACTTTGTGGTTAGTCGTTCCTTCCTTTTCTCTTCTTTGCTTCTCATTTCATCATTGCTGCTTCTCTTCTTTTTTCCCTAGCCGCAATGATTAAGAGCTTTCATTATATATCAAGGTTAGCTGAGTATTTATTCAGAACATTCATTATATAAGCAATAACTTGTCTCGTGCACACCTCTACATACATCAAACTATCTACGCCGCTACTACAAGGTTATTCTTCATAGGAAGTGTCCGACATTTTTCACCTGGAATTAGCCAATGTTAGCATACTCTCTCTCTCTCTCTCTCTCACGCATTATAATGCAAACAGAGTTTTTCAAAAAAGACGTGTTGGCAAATAAATTTTAAAGAAGGAAATAATAAATAAACTTGATTGTTTCCCACATTTTAATTCATGTTATTACTAGCTGAGCCAATAACTGAAGGTTAACATGTAATGGGGCCGAACAGGGTCCAAGTTGGTTGGCCGCCGGCCCTTTTGCCCCCCAAATAAGCAAAAGAATTAACTCTCATTCAAAAGTTCAATAATGACTTTTCTTGACCCATTTTATGAAAGCTCTTAATCATTGCAGCTAGGGAAAAAAGAAGAGAAGCAACAATGATGAAATGAGAAGCAAAGAAGAGAAGAGGAAAAAAAGAAAGGAGAAATGACCAACTGCAACAAAGTGTTGCGGTTGGGTGTATTGCTCGTGTTGCGGTTGGGGTTTTTTCTTTACACGGGACATTTTTGTAAAATTTTTGCAAGCCGTGTGAGTGTATGGGTATACTTTGTGTGTGTTTAGGGGTGTATAACATATGTGGGCATGGAAGTGTGCAGGTGTGATAGTGTGTGAAATGTGAGTGAAATGGCAGTGAACATATGCCGTGATTTGTGAGTGTGCCTGGGTGAGTGCTGCGTAGAGGTAGTGTGTGGAAACTGTGTGTGGTAGTGTATGGGAGGAGAGAAATGGAATGGAGACAACCTGTGTAGTGTAGTGTAGTGTAGTGTAGTGGGGTGAGAGTATATATGTATATAAGAGTGTGTGCATGTGTGAGTGTGTGGTGCTGTGTACATGGTGTGTGTGCGTGAGAGTTTTCTGTGAGGAAGTTGTGCTTGTATGGGACTGAGAGTTGGAGTAACTGGGTAGTCAATGAGTGCATGTGTGTGCTGGGTGCGTGTGTTAGTGAGCTGTCAACTTAATGGTGGGTACACGGATAATGTTAGGCTCGTTATCCACTTTGGATAGCGTATATTGAATATTAGAACGTAAAAATTTATATTATAGTACCTGAGACAATGCTAGAATTACTGGTGAAATTTCATAATTTTCTGAGATCATATGTATTTTTAATATTTTTTGTAAGTTTAAAATGGTAAAATTATTTTCAAGCCTTTAAACCATGAAAATGTTCTCGAAAAAATTACAGTAATACTTTTATAAAATAATAAAGACTAAGTGTAAATTTTGTGATTTTTAGAGTTCATTTACTATCATTTCTCTATCGCATTAGATTTAACAAAATGAAATTTTTTTAAATAGTTTTAATTCCTTTTAATTTCTGATTTTAATTTCAATAAATTTTATAAGTCTTTTGAATTTGTTACAAAAATTGTGAGCCTTTATTTCCAACTAGAAGAAATTATGGCAATTTATTAGTTTTAGAGTATTTAAGGAAATTATTTTTTTATTCAAAAATAATAAAAATATTCAAAAATTATATTTTTATCCCATATGCTACATTAAACTATCAATAAAATTTAAGGAGTGACTAGAATATTTTTGAGATATTTCTGAGTCTCGGAGAGTGTGACAAAATTCTAAGTAGGTTGGCCGTAAGGGAAACCGCAGGTAGAGAGATGGGTACACTATAGATAACTATATCTAGATTTTAATGTACTAGTATGAATAAGTGTTTTGATAAATGACTCTGCCAACCTAGGTTAATCACGAGGAATTTGGTCGAGAGTTTTTTTTAGCTTCAGCGCTTGGATTGAGGTAAGGGATTTCTTCTGGAACCCTATTCATCTATTGATATCATAATATTCTTTCTGGTTTGCTATTAACGTTTTTATTGGACTCACTTATATTTGTGATGACATTGCATCGATTGCCATTAATACTCCGTTTGAGCCTTATATGTTTATTGAAAATTCCATTTCGATGCTGTGTATTTATTTCTCATTATGCATCGAATGTATCATTGATTTATCGATTATTGCACTCTAAATATTGACATGAGTTAGTGTATTTGAGGAGTTATAAGGATGGTCTGTATCGGGGGTGATATAAGGATGATCTGTTATTGTCAGGAGAAGCTAGTACCCTAAGGGTCTAGCTAGTGTTCATATGCATATGCAACCTTATTGTTAGTGAGCACTGCCTGTGTGGCTTTGCTAAAGTGTTACCCTGCACTGCCTTTGTGGCTTTGCATTATACTCATGTTCAATATTATCCGCATTGGTTCAATGTAAATTGAAAGTGTATCTTTTGAATTTTGGATTGAGAATACTTTTCTCCATTTGGTCACTGATATAAAATTTTCCCAAAGAAAAATCATTTGTACTCTTTATTGAATTTTTGAGCGACCTTACTGAACTCTCGAAAGCTCACTCCCTTTTCTGTTCCTTTCTGCAGGAAATAACCCTCAGTAAGACTTCGGGACGATCGAGCTTAAAGTTAAGAATAGCTTATGTTTTCCATTAATAGTTTATTTAAGCCTTGCTAGAGAACCAGTATGTAATTTAATAAATTGAGTACCTTACAATTATTTTGTGATAGGAAGGGTCTGTTAAGACAATTGATGGATTGTAGTGCTCTGATCTGAATGTTATTGGGTACCTTTAGTGGTAATGAATAAATTGGACAATTGAGGAGCAGATGGAATGATCAGATAATGCTCCGAAAATTGCGGGGCGTTACAGAGAAAGAGAGAGGAGTCAGAAAATTGATGGGAGAGAGAGAGACAAACATGTCAGAAAAATAATGACTGAAAGGAGAGAGAATGAGAGAAAAAGTAACTCGTCTGCTACACAATATAGCGGACGGAGTTGGAGGGTATTTTTGTCCAGAAATTGTCCGCTACATAATGTAGCGAACGGACTTAAAAAAATACAAAAAAAAAGATCTGGACCGTCCACAGATAGCGCGTGGATGGCCAGATCGCGCCAGCAACTTATCATATTTTGCTAGCGCTATCAATGGATCAGCTCCCTATATATATATATATATATATATATATATATATATATATATATATATATATATATATATATATATAAACTCACACAAAAAATAATCACTGCCATTATATATATATATATATATATATATATATATATATAAACTCACACAAAAAATAATCACTGCCATTATATACATAATGTATAAGATCAATAATCAATTTATAGAATAATTTTTTGCTTTGATATGACTGCACGATTAACAAGTGATTATATAGCATATATAAAATTTTGAAAACAAATCACATATTCTTTAGAAGAAAAAAATAAAGTATAATTAAATCAAATAATTATTAATTACTTTATTTTGAGAACATTTAAAACCTTCATGATGCAACAAAATTTTTGTCTAATTCTACAAATCTAATGATTTACAAAATCGTTTTTATATAGAGCCCTTATGATCAATAAAAAGACTTTTTTCAATTATACTTGATTAAATTTTCATTAAAATAAAGACTGATTATTAAATTTTAAACAACTTATACATATTTAACTTAATCCTGATTATGATAGAATTGATTACAACCATAACTGGTGACTATTGTGCGAGTTAAACAACAAATAGTTGATAAACACTTGGTTTATAATATTAGGCTAATATAATAATATTTATTATCCTTTACAAACTCATTATAATTATAGCTTTAGCTTGACATATTTTGATAATGTTAGATTATGTTGTGATAAAACAAGTGTAGTTTACGAGAAAATATCATTGGATGCATTTAGTAGATATAGAAACTATAATTTGGCGATAAATAATAATCATAAAAGATGTGAAAAATAATTTCAACACTCCAAAATTAGGACATGTCATGTTTATCAATTGAATATTCTAGCATATTACAAGAATTCAAGAAAAATATATACATAAAATATTATATATATTATATGATCGTTCTGTTAAATTTATTTTTGTAAAAAGTAATTATGAGATGCAACTTTATCACTTTTAAATTTTTACTTAACCGTTATATTAACCTCAGGAACATATATATGTAATATTTTAAAGACTCTCTGAAGTTAAAAAATTAAATCGGTATGTAATATTTACAATTCAAAAGGGATACTTGATAGCGTGGCCATATTTTAATTTAAATTACAATCATATTCGCTATTTAAGTCTATACGGTACTAGCATAATTAATCTACTACTCTAAGTGTTAAGCCAATATTCATTCAAAATATAATTAACAACTTCAAATGAAAGCTCAAAGAAGACAAGTATCTAGCCGCTCCATTGTGTCACTATCTATTATTTATCTTTCAACTTCTAATATAACAAAATTAGAGGTAAACACACATATATATGCAGATCATAATTATTGCAGTTCATCTTTTCGTATTTTACTTAAGTTAGTCGTGATTAATTCAGATATTAAGGTAGCGTTTAGTAACACTTTCAGTTTTGGTTTACTGTTTCTAAAAAAACAAAAATCAAAACCAGTTTAATTTTTTTTCTTACAAAAACAGGTGGGTGTTTGATTATCCAGTTTTTATTTTGAGTTTTTTCTTTGGTGGTGGTTTGTGATGGAGGTGGTGAGGCGTGGCGGTGGCCTACGGTGGTGGTGGCCGGCCGTCGGCGGTGGCTGGTGGTTGCCAGGCAGCCTACGGTGGTCGCCAGTGGTAATCTACTACTCTAAGTGCTAAGTCAATATTCATTCGAAATATAGTTAACAACTTCAAACGAAAACTCAAAGAAGACAAGTATCTAGCGGCTCCATTGTGTCGGTATCTATTATTTATCTGTCAACTTCCAATATAACAAAATTAGAGGTAAACACACATGTGATGTATATGCAAATATCTCATAATTATTGCATGCAGTCTAATCAAACAAACAATGATATTTAATAATCGAAAGTTAGAAGCAATGTTAATAAATTTCATCTTTTCATATTTTACTTAAGTTAGTCGTGATTAATTCAGATACTAAGGTAACGTTTAATAACACTTTCAATTTTAGTTTTCTATTTCCAAAAAAATAAAAACCAAAATCAGTTAATTTTTTTTCTTACAAAAACAAGTGGGTGTTTGATTACTCAGTTTTTATTTTGAGTTTTTTCTTTCATGGTGGTTTGCGGTGGCGATGGTGAGGCGTGGCGGTGGCCGACAGTGGTGGTGGCCGACTGCCGACGGTGGCAGGGTGGTGGTGGTCTCAAAATAAAAACCAAAACTGAAACTCATTTTTGAAGTTTTTAAAAACAGTCCTGATTTAAAAACTGATTTTTTAAACTGAAAAAAAAAAACAAAAATTGTGCCCCAAACGCGTTTATTTTTTATAGTTTACAAAAATGAAAAAATAAATTTTGTCAAACAGAGCCTAAGATTATTCTTTATAGCCAAACAATATAATTTTTATACTGCTAATTTTTTTGTCTACGTGGTACACATTAATATACTTTTTAAAACCTTATAATATACTTTATTTTATAAACAGAGCCTAGCTTGGCTCGGGTTACTGGACTAGTGTTGCATAATAATAAATACCAAATTAACATGTTAGTTTTTGGTTTCCTATAATCTCATGTCTAAAATATTTTATAGCTCTACTAGTTACTTTAGTACAATGTATTATGTTTCTTATAAGATAGTCTTATCATGCCTATAGAAAGGCTCCATATACTCATTTTTAAAATGTCGGGCATTACAATTATCTTTATCCTTTATCTTTTCAATCAACTAAGATGGGAAGTTACCGAGATGGTAATGTATGTGAAGACTTCATATCCAAGATCAGAGCAACACATGAAGGAAGACTTTGGACTTCTCAATGCCACTGCAAGCTTTTCGAGGTTGACTATATGGTAGAGATAATAATTAAAAAAAACTCAAATTTGTGCACGGGGCAGACTAGAATTCTCTACTGTAATAGAAAAATATGCTTAACGCATTTTAACAATAAAAGAATTTTACTGTCAAATTTAATAACAGTCATCATAAAATAATACAAGAGATGATCCTTATCCATATAAAAGCCTCATGCACCCACTAAAGCAACCAATCTCAAGTTGGCGTATCCAGCTGATATCACACCTGTCAGTTTAAGAATTAGGTACATATATATTGCCATAAACATATTGATTCATTAGTTGGTCCAAATAGTAGTGCAAATTTTGTCTCAGCTCATCACAACCGATAGAGATGTCAAATGGGCCGGGCGGCCCGCGGCCCAGCCCGAAAAAAGCCCGGGCCGGCCTGGCCCTGTTATGAACAGTGTAGGCCTGAATTTTTAGGGCCTTGGACCTGGTCTTAGACCAGGCCAATGTTTCAGAAAAATTGGCCCGGCTCAGGCCCGGCCCTAAAAAAGCCCGGCCCCGAAATTGGCCCGGATTGTGGCCCAAAATTGGCCAGGATCTGGCCTTAAATTGCCCTAAATCTGGCCCTAAATTGGCCCAAATTCTGGGCTGGCCCACTTTATTCAAAATTTCCCCCCAACAACTATATAACGGCTAGTTTGGGGGGTATTTTGGTCCAAGTAAACTTTTTTTTATATCTTTTAAGATTTTTTACACTTTTACCCTCCCTAACGACAATAAACGGCTAGTTTTAAGGGGTATTTTGGTCTTTTGTGAACTTTGAAAAATCTATAAATTCATACCCTTCCTTTCTAATTTTTCACACCAATCTTCTTACTCTCTCTTATGTAAACATTCTACATTTCTACAAGCTTTACTACTATTTTCCTCTTTAATTACTACTCTTACTAATTACTACTTTTGTTTATTAATTAGTACTTTTGTTAATTACTACTCATGTTTACTAATTACTGCTCCTGTTAAATTCTAATTACTAACTATTCCTCTTATTTATTTGTTACTCTTTAATTATTTTGTTTACTAATTAGTAATTAGTGAATTATTATTTATTAATTACTATTACTATTACAAAGTTATTTTTAATTACTAACTCCGGCCAATTTTGAATTACTAATTACTCTTATTCCCTAGTTACTCTTCAATTCTTTTTAATTGTTATTTCTAATTACTCTTCAAATCCTAGTGCACCTTACTGACAAAGATGTGTACCCTTCATATGGCATTTCTAATGTGTATCTTACTAAAATAAAACTCTTTCTTCCAACCAACTATTTTATTAATTTTTTTGGCAGCTATAAACTTTTATTGGCGTCACGTAGAAAAATCTGGAACATTTATTTAATGATGAAAGTGAGTTCAAGTATATCTTCCCCTTCCCCTTGTCTCTATGTTTTGCCAAATTAAAATCCTAGTTGCGGCCATGATTTGAAAAGAGGCTCCGTTTGACAAATGACAATGGCTCAATGACTAGACAAAATGTTAGTGATAAGAAAAATAAAAAAAACATGATGTTAATATCGTAGATAATAATGTTTCGAGATTTTTAATATGAGTTAATGATTCCGACGATTGCAACCTCTTTGCAGTGGTCATGGTTTTAGAATAAAGATAAGGATGTGTATAGAAAAGGAGGAAGTACCCAAACTAATGAGAAAGTCACCCATGTTTAGCTGCTAGTGCCCATCTCGTGTAACGGGAACCGTACTACAACGTCAGTGGGGAATCTCTTACACTAGTTTCATTTGGCTATTGAGGCTTGTGATATTGCTCCAAGTCTCCAACCATTTAATTTATAAATGTGAGTAATAAGGAGTTAAGAATAGGAAAAAAAAACCAAAATTTTTTTGGGGCCTAGGGCCAGGGCTTGGACTGGCCCCAGTATACAGTTTTCAGGCCCGGCCGGGTTTTCATTTCTTCTGTCCCAGCCCCGGCCCGGTTTTGTTGGAGGCCAGCTCGGCTTGGGCCGGCCCAAGCCCGACCCATTGACATCACTAACAACAGATAAGCTAGGCCGGAGAAACCTAATAGTCAACCATGCAACCTGCATTGAAAATCTCTTACACGCAGAATTGAACTTGATAACGGGCCAAAAGGCTTAGGGGTGCAATTTGTTGCTCAAAAGTTAAAACAATTTTTTGTGTAATTATGTTCAATTCTCTGTTAAATGCATATAATATATACTGATCTGCTTATGATGTTTCGATTTACGTTAATCAATCGACGAAAAAATCTGAAGAACGAGTGAATGACATAAATAGTCACCTCAACCGAAACTTCTTGTCCGTAAACATATGCTTAACGCTCACAAAATGTCGGTCTTGTACGGCTTCTGATTTCAATCAAATATGTAGAAGTACCATACACATGCGCCCATAAACACAGGCACACGCGTTCTTCGGCCATTACTGACGCGCAAGTTTTTGTGTGTAAGGCAGCATTGAGTTTAGTATAGAGATGGTTAACATTTTTTGAAATGATAATATGCAAAAGGGTTAGGTAAGGTCAATTTTTGTTGGAACCTCAAGTTTTTCTTTCTTCACTTTTGAGTTTTGTTTGGCCTTCAATGGGTCTTTACTTAATCTGTGTTGTCAAGAGGGTGGTCTTGCTTTTTCGATGACTCGTTCCATTGGCAAACAAAACTATGTGATGGTGCTTGTTGATATGGAAAGAAAATACCACCAAAGAGATGGTGACACACGTCACCACCCGATACTGTCAAAACTGCTGGAGAAGTGGGGAACAATAACGGCCCACTATCCCACTTCTTACCCACTATGGCAATAATCCCTACTTAGTAGCGATAACCCCTCATTAGTCGGGTAACTCCTGAATTAAAGGGGATAACTAACCACTAATGAGGGGAGATTTCTATAAAAGGAAGGAAGAAGAGCAATTTGGAGGTAAGTGATTCCTAAGATAGTCAGATTAAAATCCCCCTTGAGTTTATTCTAACTTAAGCATCAGAGGTTTCCCGCCGGAAATCCCTCCGGCGAAGTTACCAGTGTTGTCTCTTTGTTGCGCAGGTCTATTCGTGAATCAAGTTCCGGATTTCATCCACAACATTTTGGCGCCATCCGTGGGACCGAAATTCGTAAATAGACCATGGCTCACAACCCTCATCCGCAAGTTCAGCAAGATGGAGCACTTGCATCAAGCTCGTCGTCAACGCTGCTCCGTGACCTTACTCGTGGTGGAGCCACCTCCCGGCCGGCAGATCGTGGGAAAAGAGCAGCGAAAACCGCGATAGCTGCGCCACTCCTCATGAACCCTGCCTCAACTCCACTGCACACTGCTGGTCCATCTGAACCTCCAATTATCGGAATCACTACGGTCGCTCCCGCCAATATCGCTCCACCTACTATCGACCACCAAGCTGGTCTACTCGCTGTCATTCAGACAATGCAGCGATCCATCAAAAATTTGCAAGCAGCCATTGAAAACCCACCCGTGCAACCAGAGCCTCCTCGGCTTCTTAAGGCAAAGCCAATAACTGATGCGCAGAGGCAATCTGTTCATCAGCGATTGAATTTCCATGAGGGACCAAGCCGCTCTAAAGTGCGGGACAAGATACATAACCAACAGATGATATGAGCAGAAGATGAATACTCTGATGACGAACAACGCAACCCAAGGTCCAAGAGATACGAAGAGAGCTACTGCGAAGCTCAATCAACCAGGAACAATTTTGGTGATTACCGGGCAGAGCGCTATTCCAACGCTCCAATCATCGTTGGACTACCGTTCATAGAAGAAGTCGATCTCTTCCCAGTTCCCTCCAACTTTAAAATGCCTCCATGTGAATCATATGACGGCACAGGAGACCCAATGGAGCACTTGGCTCGCTTTACCTCGGGCATGAATTTGCATTTGGTCCCTGACCAGATCATGTGCCGAGCATTTCCCGTAACGCTGAAAGGAGCCGCACATGTGTGGTTCTAGCACCTGACACCTCGCTCCATCTTATGCTGGGCTCAATTAGCTGAATCTTTTGTGAGCAATTTCCTCACGAGTCGTGTGCAAAGGAAGAATTCCTCTGCCCTCTTTCAAATAGTCCAGGGGCCAAAGGAATCATTAAAGTCGTACTACGCCCGCTTTAACTCTGAGAAACTTCTCATCGATCATTTGGATCCAGGAGTCACATTCGCGGCAATGGCTAGAGGAGTGAGACCAAGCACACCCTTACGTTTCTCGTTAAATAAGCGTCCGCCAGAAAACATGTCGGACCTCCTCGATAGGGTGGAAAAGTATCTTCGGGCCGAGGAAGATTCAACAACCTCACAGCACGAAGAAGCACACGCCGGGTACAAAAGGCAAGATCGTCCTGAAAGGGGAAATTCAAACGAAGCCAAACGGTCGAGAGCAACGCTCCCCAAGTCGTTTACCCCACTCAATACTTCTTAGGGGCACATCCTAAACCAGATCAAGAGCCAAAACATCCTCAAATGGCCAAAACCTATGAGGGGGCCAGCCGACAAGAGAGACTCCCAACTATATTGTCACTTCCATAAAGATCACGGGCATACAACCGATGAATGCAAAGTACTTCAGCGTGAGATTGAAAACCTCATAACCAAAGGCCATCTCAAACAATTCATCAAAGCCAATGATCGACAGCAAAATGGAAGAAGAAATCAGCGGAGAACATAAGAGACGCAGCCGAAGATCCACCAGTGATAAACACCATTTCCGGAGGACCGAGCACTGGAGGACTGTCTAGCTCTTCCCGAAAGGCTTACGCTCGGCACGTTAATCTAACGCAAGGATCAGCCAAGCGGCCGAGAACATCCACCTCTTTGGAGTTCAACGATGCGGACCTCGACGGAATAAGCCTACCGCACGATGATGCTCTGGTCATCACTCTGCGCGTAGATGCTTTCAATATTAAGCGCTTCTTGGTCGACACAGGCAGTTCAGCCGATATTATCTTCGAAGATGCATTCAATCAAATGGGAATTTCTGACGATAGGGTAAAGCCAATATCTTCTCCTTTATATGGCTTTACAGGCGCCTTTGCACCAGTGAGAGGAATCGCTTCTCTCACTATCGTCGTTGGGGAACTGCCTCGACAGGCAGTACTTACACTTGATTTCCTCATTGCCAAGATCAAGTCGTCGTATAACGGAATTTTAGGCCGCACAGGCCTTAACAAGCTACAAGCAGTAGCTTCCACCTACCACCTTGTCACGAAGTTCCCCACTCGAGTAGGGGTTGGCCTCGTAAAAGGCGATCAGACCCTTGCTCGAAGGTGCTACGTAGCCTCTTGCAGAACCGAGGAGACCCTGTCAATCGATGATCAGCGCGATGAGAAGGTACTAAGGCGCGCAGAGCCTGTAGAAGCTCTTATCTCTATACCACTCGTAGAAGGAGATAATGAACGACAAGTGAGGATCGGCTCTATGCTAAAGCCGACAATTAGAGAACGGTTAATCTCCTTCCTGCGCTCCAACATTGACATCTTCGCATGGAGTGCAGTAGACATGCCGGGTATAGATCTATCCGTGATCACACATCGACTCTCAGTCAATCCCGTGTGCAAGCCCGTTAAGCAGAAGAAGCGACCCTTCGCACCAGAGCGGCAAGTGATAATCAAGAAGGAAGTTGATAAACTCTTAGATGTTGGCTTCATCTAAGAAATCAACTACCCAGACTGGGTAGCCGACGTCGTCATGGTGCCAAAGGGCAGAACGGGCAAGTGGAGGATTTGTATCAGCTACACCTATCTGAACAGAGCCTACCCGAAAGATAGTTACCCGCTGCAGCGCATTGACACATTGATTGATGCCACGTCGGGTCATCAACTCCTCAGCTTCATGGACGCATACTCCGGCTACAACCAGATTCTCATGCACAAAGACGACATAGCCAAGACAGCTTTCATCACAGATCAAGGCATGTTCTGCTATAAGGTCATGCCCTTCGGATTAAAGAATGCGGGGGCTACTTACCAAAGGTTAGTCGACAAAATCTTCAAACCCCTCATAGGGAGAAGTAGGGAAGTCTATGTGGACGACATGCTCGTCAAAAGCCTTCGAGTTGAAGAGCACATAGTCGACCTCCGGCAATGCTTTAATCTCCTTCGAGAATTTCGTATGCGCCTTAATCCCACTAAGTGCGCCTTTGGGGTATCATCTGGCAAATTTCTCGGGTTTATGGTCTCTGAAAGGGGAATTGAAGCTAACCCGGAGAAAATTAAAGCCATCCAAGAAATGGTCACACCAAGGCGTGTCAAGGAAATACAGATCCTGGCAGGACGAATTGCTGCCCTTAGCAGGTTTCTCTCTAAGTCTGCCGAACGCTGCTTGCCCTTCTTCAAGGCATTAAAGAATATGAAAAATTTTGAATGGACGGCTGAATGTCAAACTTCGTTTGACGAGTTGAAGGAATACCTAGCATCGCCACCACTCCTCTCCAAACCTGTCATGGGGGAAGATCTTTTCCTCTACCTGGCCGTTGCCGAGTCTGCGGTCAGCGCGGTCCTAGTCCGAGAGCAAGATGGTCAATAGCTCCCCGTCTACTATGTGAGCAAGGTCCTTCAGGGAGCCGAGCAAAGGTATCCTAATGCGGAGAAGTTGGCATTTGCCCTGCTAAAAGCCGCAAGAAAGCTCCGGCCATATTTTCAGTCTCACACGATAACTGTGCTCACCGACAAACCGCTTCGACGGATATTACACAAGCCAGACCTCTCCGGTCGTCTTATTCCCTGGTCGGTCGAGTTAGGCGAGTTCGACATACACTATAGACCGCGACCTTCAATCAAAGGGCAAGCCTTGGCCGATTTCATAGTCGAGTGTACACTTCCCATTGAAGTCGAAGAGTCCCCACTCGGGGTCGAAAAGCCTCTCCTCCCCGACCAAATTGGGCTGTTCACATGGACGCTCTATGTTGATGGATCATCAAACACAAGCGGAAGTGGAGCTAGGTTGATCCTCAATGGGCCGGATGGCCTAACCATAGAATATGCTCTTCGCTTCGACTTTCAGGCTTCCAACAATGAAGCAGAATATGAGGCCTTAGTAGCAGGCATGCATCTGGCACGTGCAATGTGTGCGGCGTCTCTCCATGCTTTCAGCGACTCTGCGCTGGTTGTGAAACAGATGTCAGGAGAATATGAAGCAAAAGATCCAAAGATGGTCGATTACTTGCGTAAAGCAAAAGAGATTGCGAATACGTTCACCCTATTTAAGATAACGCAAATTCGCAGAGAAGACAATACTTCCGCAGACTCACTCTCAAGGTTAGCCTCTCTTGATCCATCAGGTTTCGGCCGTACAATCCATCTGGAACTCTTGCACGAACCGAGCATCGCTGCAAAGGAAGTCATGCACACCGAGCATGAGCCATCGTGGATTGATCCCATCAAGGCCTACCTTCAGGACGGCACACTACCTGCCGATCGGAAGTAAGCCAGGAGCATCATCCATCGCGCGGCTCGATATGCCATTGTGGAAGATGTGTTATACAAATGATCTTTCACTCTTCCTTACCTTCGTTGTCTCACCGCGACGGAGTCTGACTACGCCCTGCGAGAAGTCCACGAAGGCATATGCGGACAACACTTAGGAGGGCGTGCTCTAGCGCATAAAGTTCTCCACCAAGGATATTACTGGCCGACCATGCACCGTGATGCCGTGGACTACACAAAGACGTGCGATGCTTGCCAACGTTTCTCCTCGATCCCCAGGCAGTCACCAAGTCCCCTATCATCGTTAAGTAGCCCCATACCATTCGCAATGTGGGGAATGGACATCATGGGCCCGTTCCCTCCGGCTACAGCTCAACGCCGATTCGTAATTATGGCATGGACTACTTCACTAAGTGGGTTGAAGCCGAAGCTCTGGCTACAATCTCTGAAAAGAAATGTGAAGATTTCTTTTGGCGCGCGGTGGTTTGTCGCTTTGGAATCCCGCGCGTGCTCGTCACTGACAACGGGAAACAATTCGACAATCCTACCTTTCGGACGTTTTGCGCCAACTTAAGCATTGAGCAACACTTTACCTCCGTGGCGCATCCACAGACAAATGGTCAGACTGAAGTTACGAATCGTACTCTTCTCCAAGGGATAAAGAAAAAGCTAGATGGGGCCAAAGGATTATGGGTAGATGAATTACCCAAAATCCTCTGGGCTTACAATACGACGACGAGAACCGCTACGGGCGAGACTCCCTTCAGTTTATCATTTGGCACAGACGCCCTCATTCCCGTTGAGATAGGATTGCCGTCGCTTCGGCTGACAACCCACGACCCAGTCCAAAATGAGGAAGATCTCCGAGCAAACCTTGACCTCCTCGACAAGCGTCGTGAACAAGCGACAGTGCGCCTCGCAGCCTACAAGCATCGGGTATCCAAATTTTATGACCAGCGAGTCCGACATCGTGCATTCCGAGTGGGCGACCTCGTCTTGCGTCGTATCGAAGCTTCAGCTTCGCGTGAGGTGGTTGGCAAGTTAGCACCAAACTGGGAAGGCCCCTATAGAGTCGTCAAGCTCGCAGGCCTGGGCGCCTATCACTTAGAGCACATCGATGGGAAAGCCATACCGCGCACGTGGAATGCAGCGAACTTAAGGCGCTACTATGCATGAACAAGATCTAGGGGGCCCTTACCGCCTCTGCGCCTGTGATTGCTTAGTAGATCTTGTTCATGCTTTAGATTATTCCTCTTAAGTTTTTGTGACTACAGCTTTATACAGCCTAAGTCTTTAGTTTGTTCTTTTTAAGTCGGCTCTACGGCCTTGTACTCTCTAGTCGTCTACAATGCTGCTTCTTGGAATTGGCTCAGCCATTAATGTATCTTTCTTCGCCATAAATAAAAAAAAATTCACTCTTTTGCAAGCAAGATGCCACTCGCAAAAAATAGAACCTCGATGTTGAGATAAAAGAGTTCAGTTTACACATCAAAGCCCAAGGCAACAAAATGGATCTTAAAAGATGCTACAAAGACTAACTCCAGTAGACAAAGCAAAGCCTAGTCTAATCATCCTGGTCAGCGACATCTCTGGGTACTTCCACCTCTTGGGAGTGACCTTCGGCCAGAGGCAGTTGCGGCCCTGAAACAGCCATAGACGCCGATCCCAAAGCACCAAAACTATGACTTGCAGAAGGGCTAGTGAGCGCGCGGGAACTGGCAGCTTTCTTACGCTCAGCCTCTTCGGCTCGACGCTCGGCCTCTGAAGCAACCTCTCGGGCGAATTTGTGCTCATAAATGCTCATGTCAAGGTCAGGATGATCCTTGAAGACATCGTTTTTGCACTCGTTGTAGCCGTGCACAAGCGCCCCTTTGGAATCGCAGAGACGCTGATCCAGATAAACCTTGGACCTCTTGAACAGTTGAACAGCCTGAAATCCCACCGCGGACTTCTCAGCCTCCAAGTCCCCAATCCTCGTAGTCAGCCCGGCATTGGACAGTTCCAAACGCTCTACCTTCTTGCTCAAGTCTTCAACTTTCTTCTCGGCCTCCCTTCGAAAGTTGTTTTCAATCATTACTCTCTTCTTCTCCTCGTCCAAAACCTTGTCTGCAGCAATTAGCTTCTCGGCGCCGATCTGCACTTGAGCCATAGCCTACACAACAAAATGAGGATGAAATAACAAAACTCTCAGAAAGAGAGAAGAGAAGAAGTAAACCTGTGACATTAGCTGGACCATCCCATTTGCCGTCTCCGTGACGTCATAACCAGACAACGTCATCCTATCCATGGGAATGATTGCATGACTAGACCAATCCCATGCCATGCGAGAAGACTTGAACACTGACTCGTTAATGGATACTCCCCAGGCAGGACGATGTGGATTATCAGGTTGAACAGAGGATGATGTGGCTCTACTCCCAGCCCTGCTTGAGACTTTTCTCTTCTTGGAAGTCTTCTTAGACTTATCCACGGAATTCAAGCCCAAGACGAAGTTTTCAGTTTAAGTCTCCATCATCTTCGGCTGAAACCCAGAGACCAAAGCACCGAAGTCCAAGTCTTGCATCTCCTCCTCCTCGACCCCATGAATCGAAGCTAGCTCGTCAGGGATTATATCCCCCAAAACCCCTTGGGCGTTGAACAGTGGTGGATCACCTTGCGCTTGTGACGACATGTTTTTTGCATACAAAACAAAAGTAAGATTACCATTCACGATCAGAATAACTCATAATTTGGTAAGAGCTTTACCAGGATCATTTTCGCCCTCTTCTTCTTCATCTTCCTCATCAACAAGATCTTGGGGCTCAGGGGAGTAGATGATACCGCACTCGCGGAGCTGATCATTACTCAAAGGATACCTGGACTCTAAAGGCTTAGCCCCCTTAAGCTTCCCAATGTGTTCCAGGTGATTGGATGATGGGGGATGCGAAAATAGGTTGGCTTCGGCCTTTGGACGCCGACTCAAAAAGTACCAACCTACCTACTTAGTTATCGTACAGATCGTAAAAAACCATCTGAATACTCTAACCTTAGGGTTTAAACCTAGCTTATAGCACTGATAGATAAAAAAACTCATAAAACGCCATGCGTGAGGAGAAAATTGGCCGGGCGCAAGACCATAGACCTTCAAGACCCTGATAAAGAAAGGGTGAAGGGGAACCCTGAAGCCATTGATGAACATGTCCCAATACACGCCAATCTCATCGATTGTAGTCATATTGGCTGATTTGTTCTCATCTGGGAGTCTAAGTTTTATAGCCGGCGGAATTTCGCAACGCTCACGTAGAAGTTTCAAGTCGTAACTACTTAGCTTGCTTCTAAGAGAGTGCGCGTCAAAGGGCTTAGGTGACTGAGCACTTTCCCTCAACACTTCCCTGGCAGGAATTCCTCTTGACTCTTGGAAAGGAACCAAGGGAACTCCGGTTTCTAAGAATAAAGGATCAAAGGTAGTCTCTATCCTAACGCCCTGTACATTAGGCTCAGAAACACATTCTTCGTCCCCGTTGAACATAATTTTAGATCAAAGCAAGAGGTTTTAAAAGAAAATTTGAAAACAAGTTTGAAGCTTACTTGAAAAAGAAGAACCTTCGAACTCCCTTGAAATTCTCCTTTGAGCAAAGCCTCCAAATCACTTCACCCTCTCTCACCAACACTTGAAGAAATGAGAAGTTGTGAAAAGAGTAGGGAGTTTTCTCCCCTTATATAGAAACAGGAGTCTCATCCAACGGATGAGATCTCACGTTGGCTAGTTCATCCTTGACAAGTGGCAAGATCCAGTAATCCAACTGTGGGGCAGAATTACTTGTTTACCCCACGACGGGGACTACAACATAGACGAACAGACGAGCTACTCTGGTCCCAGCCTCTGCCGAGCAGACGAGCGCATTGGGCCACACGCCTCTGCTCTAGATGAGCAGACGAGCTACTCTGGTCCCAGCCTCTGCCGAGCAGACGAGCGCATTGGGCCACACGCCTCTGCTCTAGACGAGCTACTCTGGTCCCAGCCTCTGCCGAGCAGACGAGCGCATTGGGCCACACGCCTCTGCTCTAGACGAGCTACTCTGGTCCCAGCCTCTGCCGAGCAGACGAGCGCATTGGGCCACACGCCTCTGCTCTAGACGAGTAGACGAGCTACTCTGGTCCCAGCCTCTGCCGAGCAGACGAGGGTCCCCGCCTCTGCCAAGCAGACGAGCGCATTGGGCCACACGCCTCTGCTCTAGATAAGCAGACGAGTTACTTTGGTCCCAGCCGCTGCCGAGCAGACGAGTGCATTGGACCACGCGTCTCTACTCGGCCAAGCCAAGCAGACGAACCCGTGAGGCCTTTACGTCTCTACTCGGCCAAGCCGAGTAGACGAACCCGTGAGGCCTTTACGTCTCTACTCGGCCAAGCCGAGTAGACGAACCAGTGACGCTTCTCTACTCGGCCAAGCCGAGCAGACGAACCCGTGACGCGTCTCTACTCGGCCAAGCCGAGTAGACGAACCCGTGAGGCCTTTACGTCTCTACTCGGCCAAGCCGAGTAGACGAACCAGTGACGCTTCTCTACTCGGCCAAGCCGAGCAGACGAACCCGTGACGCGTCTCTACTCGGCCAAGCCGAGTAGACGAACCCGTGACGCGTCTCTACTCGGCCAAGCCGAGTAGACAAACCCGTGAGGCCTTTACGTCTCTACTCGGCCAAGCCGAGTAGACGAACCAGTGACGCTTCTCTACTCGGTCAAGCCGAGCAGACGAACCCGTGACGTGTCTCTACTCGGCCAAGCCGAGTAGACGAACCCGTGAGGCCTTTACGTCTCTACTCGGCCAAGCCGAGTAGACGAACCAGTGACGCTTCTCTACTCGGCCAAGCCGAGCAGACGAACTCGTGACGCGTCTCTACTCGGCCAAGCCGAGTAGACGAACCCGTGAGGCCTTTACGTCTCTACTAGGCCAAGCCGAGTAGACGAACCAGTGACGCTTCTCTACTCGGCCAAGCCGAGCAGACGAACTCGTGACGCGTCTCTACTCGGCCAAGCCGAGTAGACGAACCCGTGAGGCCTCTACTCGGCCAAGCCGAGTAGAGCAGCCCGTGACGCGTCTGTACTCGGCCAAGCCGAGTAGACTAGTCCATAACACACTCCTACTCGGCCGTCGGCCAAAAAGCTCCTTAAGGATTGCCAATGGGATAAACTGTAGTGATGCTACAATTCCATAGCCTCCTTCTAAAAGAACATGGAATAGGGGGCAAATGATATGGAAAGAAAATACCACCAAAGAGATGGTGACACACGTCACCACCCGATACTGTCAAAACTGCTGGAGAAGTGGGGAACAATAACGGCCCACTATCCCACTTCTTACCCACTATGGCAATAATCCCTACTTAGTAGCGATAACCCCTCATTAGTCGGGTAACTCCTGAATTAAAGGGGATAACTAACCACTAATGAGGGGGGATTTCTATAAAAGGAAGGAAGAAGAGCAATTTGGAGGTAAGTGATTTCTAAGACAGTCAGATTAAAATCCCCCTTGAGTTTATTCTAACTTAAGCATCGGAGGTTTCCCGCCGGAAATCCCTCCGGCGAAGTTACCGGTGTTGTCTCTTTGTTGCGCAGGTCTATTCGCGAATCAAGTTCCGGATTTCATCCACAACACTTGTGACTTAGTAGGAAGAAACAGAACTATATGTATATTTACGTCCTGGAACCCTCCAATGAAAACAAGGGATGGGTTTAAGTCAAATCACTGTGATTGAGAGAACGCCACCACCAGCAGGAACGACCGCCTATCTCGGAATATCAATGGATTTTGGGACGAAATGACAAATCTTATGAGAATCCATTTGGAATTGATCATGAGAATCACATACCTAAGTTTTCTCCACCCAATCAATGTAAGAGTCCCTAAAGTTGGGTTTGTCCTTAAAAGTGTCACCACAAATGATCGATGTAAGTCTTCGTTCTCATATTGAGCTCGTGAGTGAAATTAGTCTCTTTATAATCATAGAAGCACCGTTAAATCCATCAACCTTTTCCAGACTTCGCACTGGCAAGAGCGGGAGACATGGGAGCTGCCTCCATGCATGCATGTGTTTACTGAACTGTCTGTGGTACCCAGGCATAACAAGCTTTTCATGATCTTCAATCAAACCATGAAAGCAAAGTTCAGCGGTTCACTTCATTTTGTCCACTGTCTCAGTGTGTGATTGGGTACGTACTTGAGTTCAAATATGTAATGACAACACTGATGGTCTCATCTTGAACTGCAATCTTGCCAACTTAGAAAAGAACGTGGTAGCTAACATGAACTAGGTGCATCGACCCCTTACGATAAACTTATAAGTTAACCTACCTCAACGAAATCAAGGAAAAAAGAGCTTTTGTAAGAGTAATTTATCGCAATGATCGTGTAATTAATTTCATCTAGACTATCTGAGTAATCACGACAAAAATAGCGGTTACGAGTAAAGATCGAACCATCAATCATGCTTATCCCAATCAAAACATAAATCATATATCATGGTTCATACATGCCATTGAATTGTGTAGTTTAAAAAAGTCTATTATAAGATTTAATTATTCAAATCACATTGTTTATAAGCGCTTCTCAAACAACTTAGTACGTAAGATTTGCCATATTGGTTTCTTCCAATTCTACAACACAACTTCTTAGGGTATACCATACTTTGTGATTTAGTTCAACAATTGGTTGACTTCGATTTAATGCCAACACTTCTCCTTCTAACCTCATCCATAAAGGCTTGCACATTACGTTCGGAGGAGCCACCTTTAGCCACCGCATCATCCGCCGCCTTCTTCCACTTTGATGCATTTGCCTTCATCTACACGGCCTTCGAACTGCTTGTCACCTCCCGCAAGCACTGCTCCAACTCGCTCCTCGAAACTATTCTGTTTTCCACTTCGCCCGATCTGCACATGCAAACCCCAACTTTAAACACATCGACCAACAACTTTGCGTTGGTTACCTGATCACCAAATTGGGGGAATGCCACCACCGGCACGCCACTCGACAGTGCCTCCATCGTTGAGTTCCAACCGCAATGCGTGACAAAACACGCCACCGATGGGTGAGCTAAAACTTGCTCTTGTGGACTCCACTCCACCAACTTCCCCTGATCACCCGCTTTCCCCAAGAATCCTTCAGGAAGAACCCCCGAGTCTTTGTAGGTTTTCTTCATAACCCACAAGAAAAACACCCGAGTTTAAAATCCCGCTTGCCATCTCACTCACTTGTTGCTGCTTAAGTTGTACAATGCTACCAAAGCACACATACACAACCGATGACAATGCCTTCGAGTCAAGCCACTCGATGCAATCGCTGTCGCTGACACCTGAGGTACTAGGGATAGGCTTTTTGAGTAACAGACCAATAGGCCTAATTTGGCAAATCTTGGACATATTTTGAGTGACAGCATCTTCTAACTCTTCAAATGTATCCATCAGTACGCAAAACGCTAGCGAAAAGTTCTTGTAGACTGCGGTCTGATATAGGGCCAAGATGGTTTCCCTTAGGGGAAAGTAGGGAATGACCCCCTCTACTTTACACGTTGTGCGATTTGCCCCCCTCCACTTCAAAGTTAAGCACTAAACCCCCCCACAGTTACAGAAAATGGGCACCTTAGACGGAAACCGTTAAATATAACAGCGCGTGGTCAACACGCGCGCTGACTAACGATTTCTTTTTATAAATGATATTTTTGCCCCTTGTCTCTTTTTAGAAAAGAAAATCAGAAAAAAAAACCCTAATTCTAACCACCCCACCCCTACCCCCCCCACCACCCAACCCCCCTATCCCCCAACCCAATTCTGTCAACTCCCCCGACCACCCGACCATCGCACCCCTTCATTTCCCCGTCTGCCTCCCTCTTCCCTGTCGCCGCACCACCCTCCCCCTTCCCCTTCCCCGTCGCAGCGACCGCCCTTCCCCTTCCCCGTCACCGCGACCGCCCTCCCCCTTCCCAAGGCCCCGTCGCAGCGACCGCCCTTCCCCTTCCCCGTCGCCGCGACAGCCCCCCCTTCCCAAGGCCCCGTCGCAGCGACTGCCCTTCCCCTTCCCCTTCCCCGTCGCCGCGACCGCCCTCCCCCTTCCCCTTCCCCTTCCCCTTCCCCTTCCACGGCATTGATGAAAATTTGAATTGAATTGAAATGGAATTGAATTGAAATCGGTAGTGTGGGTTTGCCAGAGGGCTTACCGGCGTGGTGGGGTGGGTTTGCCAAGGGGCTTGCCGGCGTGGTGGGGTGGGGCGGGGCGGGGCGAGTCTGCTGGATGGTGGGCCGAGAGAGGCTACCGGCGGCGTGGGGTGAGGATGACGCTTGGGCTGCCGGCGGCGGGGTCAGATCTGGAGAAGGAGAAGAGAAACCCTAATTTTCAAATTAGGGTTTTGAAACCCTAATTTTCAAATTAGGGTTTTGAACCCTAATTTTAAGGTTTCAAAACCCTAATTTTTAAATCAGGGTTTCAAATCCTCTAATTTTAGGATTTCAAAAGCTTAATTTACAAATTCGTTGTTAATCCTAACGGCAATCGCGGTTCCTTTTTTTTTTTTAACTCCCTGGTGGTCGGAGAAAAAGACTAGTGGTTGTGTTCAGTGAAGTGGTTGTGCTCAGTGAATCACCAATTGTAGCGGGGTTGACCAGAGGAGGAGGGTCATGGGCAAAAATTGTAATTTAAATTTGAGGCGGGAAAATTGCACACCATGCATAGTACAAGGGGTCATTAGCTAATAAAGAAATAAGGGTATTTTGGTCATTTCACGCTATTCATAACGGATCCGTCTAAGGTGCCCATTTTCTGTAACTGTGGGGGGGGTTTAGTGCTTAACTTTGAAGTGGAGGGGGGCAAATCGCACAACGTGTAAAGTAGAGGGGGTCATTCCCTACTTTCCCCTTTCCCTTATGAGTGGAGCTGGACGAAAAGGGTACAAGGTACTTGGAATTTCATCGTACTTCAGCAAAGGCAAAGCTGGCAAGGAGACGTCTTTTCGGGGCTCGGTTTCGCTAGGGAATGGAACTGTGCCACGGTAATAGTGGTAACATATTGAGAGGTAAGCACACGATTGAACCTAGAGCAAGGCACTAGGGATGCCAAGTTGGTGGGCTACTTCGGGCACCCATGGAACAAACGGGTTGTTGATGACGCAAGAAACGGGTCGACCTGCGTCCCGATGTGCCTTGAGCATCCGAGGGAGTAACGCCTTGCCAGCACGTTCGAGCTGCGGCGCGTACGAGTAAAGATCAACGCGTCTGAGGTCGTGCTCTTCCCAGCCATCTTCGAAAAACTCGAACCTGATGAAACCGTACGGTTCGTCGATAATGCTGCTTTCTGTTACCATTCGTTGCCTGTTTCTGGTGTTGAGAAGGTAACGAGAAGGCCCTTTGAAGCAAGGAGCTTGCCGAGGCTGAGTAATGGGTTGACATGGCCTTGGCCTGGGTAGGAGACCAGGAAGACATGAACAAGACCTTCCATTGTTTTTTGATGGGACTAAAGGGAAGGAGGCTGCAAGAATTTATAAGGCAAAAAAATATTGGGCTGAACGATTTAACTACTAGCAGCTTCAGCTGCCTGGCCAGCATATCTAGACCAAGAATTTCAAGCATTAATTCATTTGCATTGGACCATTCACAATGAGAATTTTCATTACCACGTAACATGCTTCTCAAATGAAGCCTTCTTTGGTGGCCCGCTGCTCTAGCCTTTTCTGTATTTTCCAGATTGAGGCTCACTCCGGATCAAACGATTTAGCAAGTTATATATATATGACATTGTACCTCAAAAAGTAGGTGCCAAATCAAATCCAAAAACTGGGCCACAGCGGCACTCACCACCAACAAATCCAACCCATCCAATCTTTCTCCAGTTGTAAAGGTGCTTAAATTTATTGCACATGCTTGCATATGGAGCTTTGTGTTACACCTCCTCACAGAATAGAAGCATTACCGAGCATATTCACACGTTTGAACGAGTTAAGCTGATAAAATCTTTTGACATCGTATCCCCCACCAAACTCAAAAAAACTCTACGTCACATTTTGAATGCGTTGCAAATTTATGGAACTTAATTCGAACATCCAAAAACCAAATTGAACTACGAAAAGAATTACATTTTTTTATTACGTTGAATTGAGATGAATTATATTCGCCAGCCAAATGAGTAGTTTAAATAATAAATAAATAAAAACTGACAAGGCTATGCAATGAAACACAATTAATAGTTTTTAATTGACTGGCAAAACTGTCGGTAATGGTTTAATCCAAACCATGTCGTCTACAACTAGGAATTTTTCATATAATAATCAATTAAAGTATGAAGTTTTAAATTATTTTGTAAGATTTGCAAAAATTGAATTATCCCAGCACCTATTAATTGCTGGGCCTTAAGATGGGTTCTTAGCAACCCAACTAACTCGATCCAACAAAGGGCCGCAGGCCTTCCTTTTGAACGGAATTTGCCTGTAACCAATATAATCATATATAGGCCCGTACGTTTACGAATTTTTTTTTTCCGTATTTTGTATTTTGTTTTTCAAATTTTAATATTTAGTTCTAAAATCGTATTGTGTACTTTTATTTTTTTTCGCATTCACTTTTTTTAGTTTTTTTGTACGTTTACTATTTTCATTTTCGTTTTCACCAACTTTTTCTGAACTAATCCTATATGTTTAAATTTTTCTACATTATTTGTACACAAATCTTTCCATTTTAACCCTACACTATTTATACACAAAAAGAATGTAAATATGGGAAACAAATAGAAAAGAACTTTTAATAAGTTTATCATCGTATTGATAAACATATTACAACGTGCATATAATTAATTATTACCGCAGTAGCGTGACACACAAGGCCATGAATAAAAACCTTTTACATAAATTGTTAAAGAGCCAGAAAAAAAAAATCAAAGTTTAAACAGCATTGTCATAATACATTGACGAACATTACGTAGATGTAAACCAACAATCACCCACGGCGGCGACTATTATTAGTTGCAACATGATCCCTTCATATATGATCCGCCAACCCATCCCTGAAATTGGTCATGCGGTTACACGCTGCCTGAGACAAGTCGAGAGTTGCGAAAACAGATGCCTCATCTCCATGTACTCGCGTTCCTTCTACCATGAACTCATTAAAGAGAGGGTCGTCTGGTGTATTTAGACGAATGAAGTTGTGCAAAACAAAACAAGCGTTGATGGTAATAATTATACAAACGTTAACTGCAATGTTGAAGAAAATATTTGTCAAGCAGCGGTTTACACGTACATGCACGCTAATATAAGATAGAATATTACATATATTTCAAATAGTCAACGTTAATAAAAAATAAAAATCATAGTCTACCACATTGATGATTCCAAAACTGTCATTGATACACAACAGTGGACTTGCCCAACACAAATGTTGAGTGAAATGAATTAGCAGAAAACCCATACTTCCCTTCTTCTTCTTTCTTTCCACCAACACTCATAACACACACTCTTACACCACGGCTGTTCACTCCTCTCTATACACACTACATATACACATATGCACTTACACTTCCACTTCCACCCCTCTCACAAACCCACTCCTCACATGAACACACACATATTCCCACATTACATACACCACCATATACTCTCACAACACAACACCCTCTCATACTAAATACAGTGCACAGCCACACCCACGTGTTCTTCTTGCCCAACACATATATTTTACCTCTTCAAAGACCCATTCCATAACTTTGCTAACCCACAGAAACACATGTACGCTACATGTACACACCACTCTCTTGCACATACTACACATCCAACAATACCCATTTCATGAAAATCTCACAATGCTCTTCACCATCGTGTGCACACAGGTTTACCAGCCATACCCACTGCCTCATGGCAATGGGTCTCCTTCTTCTTCCTTCTCTTTTCATGCACTCACCCACAATATGTAGACACGCATATATATATATATATATATATATATATATATATATATATATATGTACACCTCTTCTCAAACCCCAAAATATACCTGTGTACATGGGGCTGTTTTGGCAGCCCCTCCTCTTGTCCCTTACACACACTACAATCACACACACTCAAGCACACTGAGAAAGCACACCCAGTCCACCATTAACCCACAATTTTCCACCCACTATCTAACACAAAAACACACACAAATTCCCACAAATTTACCCATGCACTAAACTCACGCACACATACAGCCAACACACCCACACAAACTTTAATACACCTGTACACACGCACACAATGTATAAACACACACAAAATCTCAAAGGCACTCCCTCACGGCACGCTCTATTCACACCCATCTTCCAAACACTTCACACACTCATTATCATGCACTTAATGGCCAACCCGTTTGCAACTCTCATACCCACTGCCGTCTTCCGTAAATCTCTTTTCTTCCCCAACAAATTCATGCCTTCGTCAACCATTTATGAACATACATAAATACTCACAAGACCACATAGCATACTCTCACATATACACCTGGGTACATTCTTAATCCTCATGGCTACAACCTTGTCTCACGGCTATTAACCCACATATCTTTATATTTATCCTGCCATGCCCACTGCCTCACGGCAATGGGTCTCCCTTCTTCTGTCATTTTACACACACACATATATACATAGCACGCAAGCACATATACTTCACATCTGCTGGGTTTTCTTTTCTCTTCTTCTTTATACATACACGTATATTTTAAAACTAAACATTTACACAACACAACTACCTCACAGTAGCTTCCCTTTTGCTTTCTTTTCTCTTTCAACACATCCACGCACATAACAAACAGTCGCTCACTACTGCCTCAGTACTTTTAGCTCAATGAAGACACCCTTCTCACTAGTACAAATCGAGAAATTCTCCTTAAAAGAATCCAGCAAACAACACCACTAAAACCAAAAAGTAAAAACATGTCTAATTTCAATCAACGCCAGTAAACCCAAAAGGAAAAAATGAAACATAATCGATAAGACCCGCAAGCAATCGGCGCATATGCTAACTGATTCAACAAAAGAGAAATTAAAAGAGAGATGGTCGTACCTTGAGGAGCTGGAGAGGGGACGTCGTTCTCTCCGACTACGGAATGGTGAGTGCTTGTTTCGGAGATCGCAGGTACCGACGGCGCCTTTGTCGTGTTTAGAATGGATCTTTGGTAGCCAAATGTGGGTTTGATCGGTGCAACTTCTCCTTCCACTTTGGCAGATCTGGGATTGACTTCTTGAGAAGGAACTGAAGAGTGGTTTTTCATGGAAATCTTGGGATTGACTTTTTGTCGTCGTTACAAAAATGAAAATCGGAAAATGTATGTGTACGTCCCCATAATTTCCCGGCCATTAAACCCTTCTTTGGTCCATCTAAACCCTAACCATGTCGGCCACTTCCCTGCTCCGCCGTGCCTCGGTTAATTCACCTACCATCTCCGCCGCATGCACCGGTGCGAGAACACTAGATCCCACCTATTACGATCGGCAAAGTCATTACGCCACCGCCACCGACGCCTTAACCGGAGGCGAGAACGGGAACAAGAAAGACAAGTGGTTTACATTGCCGCCGTTCGCTTCGACTATCGACGGTTCCGCGATAGGCAAAGATATTTCCCGCCGGCGTTCAGGAAATAGGGGAGAAAGCCCCACCAGCACCACGACGGCGCTCAAATGGGTGACGCGGTGCTGCCCACAACTCCCGAGGTCACTCGTACAGAAGCTCTTCCGCTTAAGACAGGTCACTTGTTGTAGTTGTTGGACCTTTACCAATAAGTGTGTGTGTATGTGGGTTTGTAGAGAGGGGGGTGGTGGTGGTTAACTACAGCCATGCTATTTCAATCCTTTTTATAAATTTTGTGCTCTTTTGATTTTTTGTGAATTCGTAGAAAAAGATTTGAGCATGTCTTTATCGGTTTTCTTGCCTTAATTTGACTTAGTCAAAATACTTATTTGAGTTCAATTCAAAGTTTTGATGTTAGAATTATGCCCTAAAAATTTGTAAAAGATCAGATGGGACAAAAACTTCGGAACATAGGGTTTTGGCGTATTGGAAGTGGTTTGAAGTTGCTGCTATGCAAGAATGCTGTTTATAGGAACCACGAGGCATTTTAAAAGAATGAGTCACAAGAAATGTTTGGGAAGAACTAACCTCTGGAATCTTCGTGGTTGCGACTTTAAAATTTAGTGTTGTTAAATAACGATATAGGGCCTAAATCTAGCTCAGAATGGGGGAAAGTGCTGCAAGTAAACTCTCTAGCTGCCGTATGAACAAGCTAATATTGCCTGCTTGAAGTTCCTGTATAGAGTTTTCTAGAAGTAGCCACGACGGAGGACCTTGGATAAATGGCGCTCTTTGACTGTCCGTCGTGTGGAAATGAATACCAGTAATGTATCAAATGGACCTCTATCAGTTCTTCTGTAAAAGCTTCCAAATTTTCACCTATTGTGATGTCAAGCATAGATTAGTGGACATTCTCAATTGTGGCAAAGAAAAGTTCTTAATCAATCAGTAGAAAAGACAAAAAAAACTGGTTGAAGAAAACTACAAGCTCTACTCCAGACATTAATGTGAGAGATGGCATGAAGGTCCTCTTCCTTCGTGTATGCTAATAGATGAAAGGAGAAGATTGTTGCAACAGGTGTTGGTAGATAAAAGGAGAGGATACATCAAGCATCCTCGCTCTCGTTGTGTCAAGTTCTTCCTTGTAAGAAATTGAATAGCGTATTTATAACAGTTCAAGCAAATTAAACCCCACATTCTCTTACTAGATAAAGGAACAGATATCTTTTTACCAGCACCCCGTAGTATGTTGCTGGCTATGTAGATGTAATTCTCAAGGGGAGCCAGTCAGTCTTGGTTGGGCCTTAAATGGTGATCAGGATTTAAAACTTTGTCTAGCCTAGCACAAGGTTTGCTCGAAACCTAGGTGAATACAGGCCCAGGCTTTGTACCCGTAGCCATTAATGAATGTGACGAGTCTAATGCTTTAAGTTACATCAAGACTTGCGTGGTCACTGATAGGAAAAAAGTCAAGGCTTATAATGGTAATATGCATTGCTTGGCATTTCTTGGAACTGAAACATCATGTATCCAAGTCATATTCATATAGCATATGGTAACCGAATTTGGACCGTCGTCCGTTAGCATATTTCCTCTAGTTTTATCGTATTATCCTTTCTTACAGGTTCGAAGAGAATCTGCTGTTACTGCGACTGATCTGGCTCAAGTTCAAGAACGTAAAGTCAGAAGGGTAAAGCTTGCTTATATTCTTGTTAAGTGCAACAGTTTCTTCATATGTAAAGGAATCTTTCATTATTATTACTGCATATAAAAAGTGTCAATTTACTTTTTTTTACTTTCCCTATACAGTCATCAAAGCAAGTATTTGCTGTCGGTCATGTCTCACCTGATATCTGTAATTGATGGAAGGTGGCCTCTAAAGACTCGATGGAACTTGGTGATAGGATATTCCTTCCTATTACTGTTCAAGCGTCACCCTCTGAGAAAGCTGAGTGCGTTTGCAATGAAGAAGAACTCAAGTTTCTTTACAGCCTTGAGTTGTATAAGGTCCTAAATTTTGGCTGTTTGACATGGTATTCTGCACATTTTTTACTTCTACATATATATGGCATTCATTTTTTCTCTTTTCCTTTGTCATTGAATGTTTAGGATCCAGCCATTATTGTGGTCAATAAACCTCCTGGCATGCCCGTTCAGGTAAACTTTTCCCTTTCTTATACCTGATTTATCTTAAATTAAACATTTTACACATTGAGTTCCCTAGTAAAGCATATTGACCTTTGTACAGGGTGGAATTGGCATAAAAAGAAGTTTAGATGAGCTGGCTGGAGTTTATCTGAGAGACGAGTATTCAGAACCTCCTAGGCTGGTGAGTTCATATGTTCTTTTTGCCATATGCAGACTCTGAACATGTATATCGGTCTAACTCGTTAGGTTAGCCGGTTATGGCCTGAAAGGAACCGTTGTACAAAGATGTGCAGTACATGAATTCGGAATGACAAGGTTGCTCCATTTGGACCTGGAGGTCACAGGTCCACTGCAAAAGAAGGCCCTCCATCAAGACAGGAGTAAGTCTGCCTCACCAATTTTACTCAAAAAGAGAGGCTAATTGCTTAGACTTACAATTCCTTAATGAGGGCTGGATATAGATTGCACGAGATCACATTGATGATGAGTCGACTTTCTGCGTTAAACAAAATCAAAGGGAGCTACAGCGCTGAGCCACCTTTTATGTCGTTATAATCGAACTCTAATGCTTGTTGTGATTGAACATTCCCAATGGGATAATAGTTTCATCTTTCTGCCTTCTTTTGCATCGAAGTAAATAGTTCGATGCAATATCATTTACTTCTTTGTTTTCCTGTTAAGTAAGAGAATTTACTCTAAGATCTTGCTTTCAAGTTTTGATATGTAAGCTAAAAATGTTTTTAGGTTAAATCTTTCTGTCTTGCTGTGAACAAGTTTGATGTCTACTAGGTACACAGACTTGATAGAGATAGTAGTGGTATCTTGGTTATGGGGCGGACGCAGTTAAGCACTACTGTTCTGCATTCTATATTCCGTGAGAAAACTGCTGAAGCTTCAGGTGATGTGCGTAAATTCCTACTCTTTTTTTTTTAACCCTAAAATCAATAAGAGCAAGCTGTTGTTTTTTCTATTAGAACTGCATTTTGTAGCACTGCAATCAATAGTTAAATTTGATAATCTTATTCTGAAGGATCTGGACCGTAAACAAAGAGTTCTGCAGAGGAGGTATTGGGCACTGGTCATTGGATCTCCCAGACGTCCAGAAGGATTAATCTCAGTCCCATTGGGAAAGGTAAGATGATTTCTACTTAGTTGGCCCTACTCACCAAAATCAAAGAAAATTTGTTTTTTTTTGGTTCTTCGGCTCTGTTTGAATTCATTTTTTTTTCCCAGTTTTTCTCCAGTTTTGTTAACTGGAGAAAATAAACACGTTTGGCACACAGTTTTCGTTTTTTTTTCTTCCAATTTTAAAAAAACAATTTTTAAAACAGGACTGTTTTTAAAAACTCTCATTTGGAGTTTTGGGTTTTTAGTTTTGACTTTTATTTTGAGACCACCGTCACCGCCAGTCGCCACTACCTCCAGCCACTGCTGGCGACGGCCGGCCGCCAGCCGCCAACCGCTGCCGCCAGCCACCCTGCCAACCACTGCCACGCCCCACCCCTGCCACCGTAAACCACCACCAAAGAAAAAACTCAAAATAAAAACTAGGTAATCAAACACTCAAAATAAAAATTGGGTAATTAAACACCCATTTGTTTTTTGGAAACAGAAAACCAAAACTGAAAGTGTTTTCAAACGCTACCTTCGCTTTTAAGACCCCTCTTTTTTTTTTCCCCTATGTGAGATTTCAACTTGCATCTCTAGTTTAAAACTTCTTAACCCTACTTTCCTGAAGAATCTTTTGTGAAACTTACTAGACTTTAACTTTTTTGGCAACTCGGTGTAGATATTCTTTTCCCAGACACATATAAAACGACATGATTTAAATTGCACAAGGAAATATGGTTTTTTTGTGGGAGTTCTTCAAACAGTAGATGAGCAACTTGTCGATGAAATTATTTGTAGCTTAGTTGAAGCTGAACTGCTATTTTGGCTGCATTTGCATTGATCATGATGTACCTTAGACCTTGGGTTTCTTTTTATGTAGAGTACCCTCTCTTTGGTTTCTCTTTTTAGTACGATATATTACTTGCCAGAAAAAGGGTTCAGGTCTTATATATGGACCAAAATTGCGTGTCCAGGCTCGGGGCAGTCCTCATTTTACCCATTTATTGTAGCCAGAGAGCTACATGATACATTTGTATTCTTCATTTATGAAATTGTCATTTATGAAGTTACAGCTAGGAGGGAGTCCAATTTGACAAGCACATTTCTGATGTCCATTTCCTTGACCAATTTCATGCCCTTGTATATTTTTAAAGCTTAGCATCTTGATTCGTAGCGTTTCACAACTTACCCATCTATCAAGATCTTAGTTGCATGAAGCGTGGGCAGGAGCTGGCGTGGTTCCAGTGCAGGGAATGGGGAGCGTAAGTGGTATACTGTGTTTCGGGATGGGAGTGGGTGCAACTTCCCTGCCCGGGAGCATCACCAGAGTTGGAGTGTTCTGCAACTAAGATCCAAATAATAATGCATCTCAAAGCTGGCCCATCGGAGTTCCAACTGAAGTGGCCTACAGGAGGGGAAATCCACTTAATTAATAAACGGACTTCGGTTTTTTGTTCTTCATCTTAGATAGTAAAAGCAAAGAAGTTGTCTTTTATATAGTACAAAGCTTGCCTGGCTTACATTAGGACACCTCACTTTTCTGCCACGAGGTATAGATAAAAAGAGCTTTTTGTTCTTTCTATTAAACTGAATATTACTTGAGTTCCCAATATTCATGTCCATCCAAGCACTAAGTTTGTTCAGTGTCTCAGGCTTGAAATTTGTCATAGGCTTTTAGACCAGATATTAGTGGTGTTTTCTGCAGCAGTAATGCATGCAAATGAGGCAATTGGCAATATCATCCATATTGGGCTGTGCATCTTTAGGGCGGCCACATATGCTGAACTATGGGAAAGTAGCTAATAAGGGAAGAACGGTGTTCTGTGTGGCAGAAAGTATTTTCAAGCTCAAGTTAAATCCTAAACAGCACGGTCATTAGCTACTTTTCCGATATCAAACAGAAAAAAGACCCAAAATTAGCTAAGTATAAATTCTTCATGTTTGATAAGGTGGTGATGGACAACGGAACATCTGAGCGAATTACAGTCGTTGACAATGTCCAGACATCATCGTCTCAGCTTGCAATAACAAAGTATCGGGTGATTATGTCGTCTAGCCATGGTGCGCTCTGAACTTTTCAGCTGTACTTGTATTGAAATGTTTTATATTATCTGGCACCATATAATGATTTTGTGAAGCATTTATGCAATTAGTCGTTTCAAGCATGGGAGTGCTTTCTTTGGAGTCGGAATTTTTGTCACTAAGGACCATAGTTCTATATACACTCTTCTGTAGAAGGCTGTATAAAGTCGTGTGGTGCATGTGCAAGTGTTTCAGTGCAATTAGCAAATTGTCTTCACCCCTAATGTGCAGACACGTGGAAATCAAATCGTTACAGCACTTTGTATTTTGCGAGTGGAATCAACCAGTTGGTCTATTAACTGCCAAGCAATCTGTTTTAACTGACCAAGTGGCTCAGTTTACAGTTAACCTTTTCTCCTTTCAACTTCTTTACAAGTTAAAGGCGTTTTAGGAATTAAAAAGTACTATCTTCACCTTTTAACTTCTGGCCAATTACCTATTCTCTTCTGCTTTTGACGAGGAACTTTGTCCTGTATATGTCTATGCCTTGTGGAAATTGCAGGTTTTACATGGTTAGAGTTGTCTCCCCTCACTGGTAGAAAGCACCAGGTATGAAATCAGCTTCATGTTCTTACATTCTTGTATCTGTGAATGCTGCATTTTTACCTTCAGCTCCACAAACATTAGCTATGCTCTAACTCTTTTTTACATTCCAACAATGAAAAAGCTCCGCGTTCACTGTGCGGAGGTATTGGGGACTCCAATAGTTGGTGACTACAAATATGGGTGGCAAGCTCATAGGAAGTGGGAACAGATGCCATTCTCTGATCTTAAAGATCTGAAGGAGAAACTTCCCAAGGGGAAGACGTCCCCGTTTGACCTTGATTTGGAGAGTGGAAGTATCTCAGAAAAGCATCCTCGTTTGCATCTGCATTGCAAGGAGATGGTTTTACCAGATGTGTCCATGGCTTTGCAGCGTGCGCAGTCGTCTTCAGGTTGTGATCTTGCAGAACTCGAGAGCCTCAAGCTTGTTGCTCCTTTTCCTTCACATATGCAAAGAAGTTGGGACATATTGAATGCTTGACTTCAATTGGGTGCTTTCGGGTTCTGCTCATGGAGTTGGTCGTCTCAGAGAAGTGGGAACTTCAATCGTAGCCCATTTTGGTTGAAATCGCAATGATTATGTGTATGGTCCAATTCTTATTACCTGTGTAATCGAAATAACTTGTTAATTGAGTTGATGGTTTTATGTGAAAAAAAAATTTAATACCTATAATTAGTCATGGAAATCACAAATACAGGCTTAAGCATTGGAGAGCTCTCTTAAAAAAAAGTTCAGGATATGCTCGTACTGGGTTTTTCAAGTCCAACACATGCTTCAATTGCGCTGTTTGTTGGTCATTACCTTTAAACATAACCTGATTGCTCCTTGGAAATCATTAAGCTAAAGGCTAGAAGCTGCACCATCCAACCAGCATGACATTCTCAAGTATTTGACAAGCTTTTGATCATCATGCCTAAAGGTTATCATATAGCTAAAAGTACACTCCCGATCAGAATATGATACGTGTTGTTTATGCCTCGTGGTGGGTTAACTATGAGAGTGATAATTACTTTATTGTGAATTAGGATTCTAAAAGGATCCTAATATGATCATCAAGAATTAGGCTCAATCATCAGACTTCTAGATTCATTAGGGTTCACACACCCACGTCTATGCAAAAGAGACTACTCTATGTACACAAACAATTTCACACCGGCACGTTGAAATTGCATAATTATTAGAACTAATTGCGCTCCGCACCTACATAGAAATGTAAAGTTTTATATTTGCAGTAAATTTTTGTAGTGAGACCAAGATGGTTAGATGGGAGCCCAGTCGTGAGGGTCGAGGGGGTCGTACATTTGAAGAGACGGAGAGGGTGTTGGTATCAGTTGTATGCGTACGATGATGAACAAAGAAAAAAGTAATTTTAGGATAGTAAACCAAAAGAGTTCCTTAATGCGCACAGTTGGGGCACGTGGTGGCTTGGTAGCTTTTGTTTTGCCTTTTTGTTGACAGACTAGTAATAATAGAATAATAATAGGAACTCTATTTTCATCAATTTTGCTACCTATTCGGAAGCCAGATTTTTTATGAATAACTATACTATACCAAATTTATCACACATGGCATTTGAAAATAGCTAAAGTAAGTGTAATAAACATAATTATGTTTTTCTCTAAAAAGGTGTGAAAGCATCCAATTCGAAATTAATTGACAATGAGGGAAAAGCGTATAAGATTTATGTATTGAAATGTTATTTATTATTTACCTGATGTGATATCTATACCTGACGTGAAGTTTACCTCTTTCAAGAAAAGGCAACAAAATTATGAAATGAAGGGAGACTTTTTCTTCATGAATGTAGTTGTGGATCATGCTAGAAAAAGAAATAGACTAATAGAAACCAAGTGAGCCAGAGAAAAATGATAGATATTGGTCAGCTTGCACTTGATTAGGTAACGTCTTGAAATAAAGCGCCTACACTAGAAGTGAAAAAATTGAAAAGTGAAAGGGAGCACGGGATTGAAAGATTTTCTAAAGGATTTTTTTTCCATTATTATTTGAGAGAGTACTTATCTCTACAATACGTTACTATGTTATGCTTGTCTACACTTTCATTTATCATTAAAAAAGTGTATAAGAGATAATTTATTATACTTTTTAGCGACTAATATGAAGTGTGAACAAAAATAAGAACGTAAAAATAGATGTTCTCGTAATTTAATTATGATGTAAAATAGTTCTAATTAATTTAACTCAAATTAGATGTTCTCGTAATTTAATTACGGTGTAAACGACCGGGGCTTTTGGTTGACAACTTTGTCTTGGCGTATAAAATTATCCAAACAAAAGAAAATTTAAAAATAGTAGGTGGAGCTAACGTAGAGATGCCGTATTAATCCATTTTACCAACCACACGGGTCCACAAACTCGACACCAAAACCAAAAGAATCTTCTTTAAAGTTTTGGTGTCATATCCAAAAAGATTGATATATATATATAGGAGCTGATCCGTTGATAGCGCTAACAACTTAACCCAAGTTGCTAGCGCGATCTTGCCGTCTACGGCCGAGAATGGACGGCCAGATCGAAAGCCACGCCCAGTATTTTTTTCACCCATCCGCTACATAATGTAGCGAACAGTAAATTATCGTCCGCTACATTATGTAGCGAAATGCTAAACAGCGCTAGCAAATTGCTAGCGCTATCAATGGATCACGACCCTATATATATATGTGTCACTAAAAATGCAGACATTGTATTTTTTTTATTTTCCTTCAACTCAGCATTGTTATTTTCGGAGTCAATTGTGCGATTAGACTCTTTTCTTAGACTTTGTTGTTAGTTAATGAAATTATCATCTTTTCCAAAAAAAAACAAAAAAAAAAAAGACAAAAAGAGTCCCACAACTTTTGCTACAATTTAGGATTAAAATTGTACCACTTAAAAAGTCAAGGCTCCTTTATAAAGAAATGAAGTTCATAATTTGCATTTCGTTTTATCTTATGTAGCTTTTGGATCTACGGAAGAGTTAACCCTGTTGGTCAAACTTTATCTTTATTTCTTTTCAAGAAATAGATACTTTTGAGCATTTATAAAATGGTCAAGATTGTTTTGAAAGAGTTGGACTATGTTCATACCCTTATTTACGGCATTATTGGTTGTTAATTAATGCATACTCTTATCCCCGAGAACATTTATTTCATTCTACAATTTTTAGTACATCAAAGTCAAGAAAAGTAAGTAGGATTAAGTAAAGGTAATTACAAGAGGCATAAAATACTTTAAAACATTGAAATTTTAAGGAAAAAAGGGGATCGAAAATGCTTTACCTACCCCCAACACCCTCCCACGTTGGGATGTCCCACGTTTGTAGCGTCAAACTTTCCATATCGGAACCTCTCTCGTCTGCATATATGTGTCCCGAATCAAGCACCAGTTGTTCCAAATCCTCTTCCTTTCTCTGCCTCACTCCACACGCGCACACACACAGAGAGGTTCTCTGCAAGTCCTAAGAAAAGTTTGGAGAAATGGGTAGCTTGGAAGCGGAGAGAAAAACAACGGGATGGGCGGCAAGTGACCCATCTGGGGTTCTCTCACCGCATACCTACACTCTCAGGTACTATACAAACTCTTCTAGTCAATCAAAACCTTAAAGAAAGAGAAGAGCAAACCTCGTCAGTCACTCTTTGTCTGTCTAACCTAGAGCCCTTTTCTGTCTTTCTGTGGAAATCTTGTCAGAAACACCGGCCCAGAGGATGTTTTCATCAAGGTGATCTGCTGTGGAATTTGCCATACTGATATTCATCAGATTAAAAATGATCTCGGCATGTCCAAATACCCCATGGTTCCAGGGTATAATTACACCTACTTCTCTCTTAGATTCTTTTTACTTGGTTATAGTCGCTTATATGAGAATCAGCATATTCATATCAGAGACTGGTCTACAATAGCCATAGCATGTGAGCTTTGGTGGCTCTGTTCAACTTTATGTTTAAACAGTACTGTAGTACTTACTAAAAGACAATGGTACAATTATCATAGCATCCTCCGCTTTCGAAAAAGCTGGTACTGTTTTGACAAAAACGTCTGAAATTTTGCTACACCTTGTTAACAAATTTTGCATTTTTTTTTTCTTGAAAGGCATGAAGTAGTGGGTGAGGTGGTGGAAGTGGGATCCAGTGTCACCAAGTTCACTGCAGGTGAATACGTCGGAGTTGGTGCGATCGTTGGATGCTGCAAGGACTGTCGCCCTTGCAAAGCAGATGTCGAACAATACTGCAACAAGAAGATCTGGTCCTACAACGACGTCTACACCGATGGCAAACCCACCCAAGGAGGCTTTGCCGGATCCATGGTCGTCGATCAAAAGTATTCTCACGTTACTCTCTTAAAAGAGCGTTTAATTAATTTCTAAAATTCCCATCACCTTGAAGTTCGCTCCTTAAAGTTACTAGCACTCTAATGTGAATACGTTGGCAAACCCCGATACTTCCAATTTTTTTTGTTGTCAGTGGTAGCCTGAAACTAAAGGTGTTCACAGTTGTTGAATTGCCACTTGACCCACACTTCGTTAGAGGTGTCATGTCAGCAGCTTCCCAAGAGCTCTTAGGCACCAAGAGCAACAGAACGAAAGCTTTAGAGTGCTAGTTAGGGGCGCACTTTAAGATCACGGTGGTAGTTGTTTTTTTGGGCAAAAAATACAGAGATCATGTGTGGTTATCCTAGTACATACGAGAATTTTCATCATTAACAATTCAAACATGTTTTTTCTTGTAAAGGTTTGTAGTAAAAATACCAGAAGGAATGGCAGCAGAACAGGTGGCACCACTCCTATGCGCCGGGGTGACAGTTTACAGCCCACTGAACCACTTTGGCCTGAAGCAGAGTGGCCTACGAGGTGGCATATTGGGGCTCGGAGGAGTAGGACACATGGGGGTGAAGATAGCAAAGGCCATGGGCCATCACGTGACTGTCATCAGCTCTTCGGATAAGAAGAAAGAGGAGGCTTTGGAGCATATCGGTGCGGACGAGTACCTGGTCAGCTCGGACGCGACTCAGATGCAGGAAGCTGCTGACTCGCTCGACTACATCATTGACACAGTGCCAGTGTTCCACCCTCTTGAGCCTTACCTTTCTCTGTTGAAACTTGACGGCAAGTTGATTTTGCTGGGTGTTATCAATACACCAATGCAGTTCATCACCCCCATGGTCATGCTCGGTGAGTCTCCCTCTCCATTCTTAATATGCATCTAACGAATTTAGTTACATATTTGC
Source organism: Escallonia herrerae (assembly GCA_033070095.1). Taxonomy (NCBI): domain Eukaryota; kingdom Viridiplantae; phylum Streptophyta; class Magnoliopsida; order Escalloniales; family Escalloniaceae; genus Escallonia; species Escallonia herrerae. Next base: position 150,960 of record JAVXUP010001027.1, read on the forward strand.
TTATAGCTGCGTTACAACTTCACGAATAATTTTTAAGTAGAGAGTTCCAAACACGGCATTTTCAGGGGTTCCCAATTTAAATTGCAAGCGCTTTCTTATAATCCTCTCGTCCTAAGTTATTTAATCAAGTTTGACTTGCACGCTTGTTTAGGATGTTTGTTCATTCTATCCCAAAAAAGAGAGGGGGTGGGAAAGAAAGTGGACCAGGAGAGAGAAAATGACTTTATGAAGGATTGAATGCAGAGAGCTAAATAGAATAAAAAAGTGTAGAAGGGTAAACATTGAAAAATACCTATAAATTTTTTCTTAATTTAGAAAATGATCTATTTTTTTGGGACAGTTCAAAAAGAAATATGATCAATTTTTGAGATGGAAGGAATTGAATGTTATGTAGACAAATTATTCTTTTTAAAGCAAGAGTTAATAAGATTTTGGCAGGTCAACAAGAGCAGAAAACGTTCGAAAAGTATTACAACGTGAAAGCAACTAGTTTTAGTTTAAACCTTACCAACCTTGCTGAGTTGTTTTGACAGATACGAGGTTCGACTGTAGCAGAAAGAGTCATGCGGACTTTGTTTTGCAATGTGTTATCATATTCATCGAGAGTAATAATAGTTGTTTTTTCTATTGCATTTGCCATGTTTACCTGGGTCACGGGTACCTTCTATCTTGACTAGTTGGATGCTATTCCAGAAGTTATAATTCATTTCTTATCTTATTGCGAAGTGCTTAGAAGAACATTAAATTCTTGAGGACGGATACTGAAAAGAAAATGAAATCAAACACCATGGGAACACATGTGAGATGACATACTCAAATTAAACTACATGATTTTGAATGATGCTAGAGCCTGTAATTTGCGTTGTGGCGTTATGCTGCTCGTTCAAGGATGAACAACATCACTTAGGAAACATTGTTAGACGATAGTAGATATAGATATAGATATTTGTGAATCCAAGGTAAGTTTACTCCAAAATATATTATATACAGAGTGATATGACATGCAGTTGCACTGCAAATATTTAGTATATTCATGACATTTATATTACTATCCTGCTTTAGGGAGGAAGACCATTACGGGGAGCTTCATAGGGAGCATCAAGGAGACAGAAGAGATGCTGGAATTCTGCGAGGAAAAAGGAGTGACTTCAATGATTGAAGTAGTGAAAATGGATTACATCAACACTGCCTTTGAGAGGCTGGAAAAGAACGACGTCAGGTACCGGTTTGTCGTCGACGTTGCCGGCAGCAAACTCGATCAGTAAACACCGACATTATCAGGCTCGATACCATGTTGTGAAGAAGCCATACTTAAAGCTATGTTTCTTTTTGGTGGTGCTCAAAAATTATCAGGCTCAATACTCTGTCACAAAGAGAACGTATGTATTCATGGTTTTTTTTTTTCTGTAATTGTGTTGCATTTCTTGCTCAACAATACACCTGGTTTGGCCAGCTTGACCTACTTGACTAAGCGATTTGAATATTGCTTAACACGTTTGTAGCTAACTGCACGAGTTCCTTGTTTATCTTCGGCGTGAGAGGCGCTCGATAAGTGAACTATTATGCACTCTTTCAAGGGTGGCTGTTATTTGAAAGAGAGTGAGAATGATGTGTTCCTGCTTCTTCGATAAAATGTCAAAGTGTCTTAGGTAATGGTCTTTATCACATACCAACAAATTGCGGCCTACTTTGATAATATAAGTTATGAGAGATACGGACCTGGTTGATATTGGATGTGACGCTTTGGACAATTTCATATTCATATTCATATATACTCCTTGTCTATAAGTCTACGTAGCTTCTTTTAACTATTGTGGTTGGTGAGTTTTGGAGGATAGTACCACTGTATCACATATTTGACCGAAACCGGCTGCATACATTCTCCATCTGTGAGACCCCTTTCTCCTAATGAAAGTTTAAAGGAAAGCTTTAAGAAGAGAAAAAAAATTGATGTCATCCTTTAAGAAAGTACATACATTATAAAACTCTAAACTTGGAATTTTGTAATTGCACCTCTCGATTTCATCAATACCGCCACCAATGTGTCACCACATATTCCTGCGTTCTCTAGTTAGAATATGCTCCTCTCCGTTGGTGAAGAATACATGACATCTCCTTTTTGTAGTATCCTCTGAATTCCGTTGCCCCCATTTTTTCGTCGACACCGGAAGGGGGAGAGATGGAGGCTGCGTATCTGGGTTGCGATGACGATGGGCGATGGCCTGAGGTGGCGGATCTTGGTTGCGGTGCCATGGAGGTGTCATGTGTGGGTGATCGTTGAGCCAAGGTTGCAATCTTTGTATGCGATGTGTCGCGTGTCTGGTTGCGTGGGGAATACAGGATGCCGGTGGTAATGCCTTGTTTGGTGAAAGTGGAGGGCTGCAGTGGACGGTGGCGGTGTATGGCGCGGTTAAGGTGAAGGTGGAGGGATCAAAATAGAAACAGAAATATTTGTAAAGTCTTTAAAGTATAGAATAAGAACACGTCATTTTATTGTCTTTGACAATTTCTCCCTTAAGAAGTGATCATAGCCCTTGATGAATATAATCGGTTAGACTCGGTGTGTCAACCGATTAGGTATGTCATGTGTGTATGATGGGAGTCGATCAAACTATTGATAGCCGTTTACAAGTTACAAATAATTGACTGATATCATAAGCTGTCGCACTAAAGTAAACACATACAATGTCAGCAAAAACTAGATAAGCAATGGAACAGGCAAAAGATAAATAAAGCCAGAAGAAACGGACGGGTTGCTTTCAGAGAGTTGTTACAAGAGTGGAATTGCTGCAACGTATCCCTATTATTATAGCAATCATCCTCTTGCCCGAGTCCACTTTATTACCAACTCCTAGCACCGGCCACCCTCCCACCAACTTACGAGACTAAGACACTATCTATAGTCTACTTTTCCACCAACCAAAAGATGCTTCTGTTCTACGTTTATGGTCCCGATTTCCATCAATCAACTTCTGTTCCACGTTTGCACGGAAAAATTTTATACTGTCAAATGCTAAATACCAGTCAATTGCGGACCGAAAACTAGCATATTTCCTTCAACATTCTGCTGCTTTTACAGTCACCCCAATCACAGAAGTTGATCATCAGGAAGAAAAATCATATATACCATAAAGGGACCAACTTCGTTTAAGTCCCAGACAAGGCAGCAGGCAACCACCGACAGCAGAAAAGCCCTTCCCCGCTTCAAACCTCAACCCAAAGCAACAGTCAGCGCAAGTAGGACCTTAAAAAGACCACGTGCAACATCCAAGGCCCGGAAATACGCCAGTCTGATACTAGATTGGAGAGACGAAGATAGCTTGTCAAAAACCAAGCTTTGCTGAGGAAAACCAACTCGAGAGTGCAGATCTGAAATTCTACTCTCTTTGCTTGTTTCAAACGAGCTCTTACAAGGATGGCAATCTACCAATAAAAGCCAATCGGCTGGGGTAGAGGAGACTTGGAACAGAGGTGATATATAAGGCGGCAAAGGGGGATATAACTAACAGAACACGCTGGGAATCAGAGTTTCTTTTTCTAGATCCTACAGAGAAACTTAAATTGTTGGTTCTAAGCAATCCTATAAACCTTCCGTCCATAATTTTACAAGGCTTGTAAGCATGAAATAAAGGAGAAAAATCACGAACGTAAGTACCTTTGATTGGGATAGCCAATTCCGGAAGCGGACAGAAAACAAACAAATAAAAGGGGGAAATTTGACAAGGAGCAAAATCTTTACAATACAACGCATTCATCCTCTTGGCCGCAGGAAAAACATTTTAGGCCCAAGACTGACTCAATTCCTATTTTCACGCAAGAGACAAAGGCCTATCTATACATAAAACTACAGAAGCTTTTCAGCAAGGTAATCCTACCATCTCGCCTACCTATAGGAACCAATCATGCATTCATCAATGTCTTCGTTGGGTCATGCACTGTCTGAATTAGTAATCCCCCACCATCGTATTATGTGGTATCTTAAGTGTTAATTTGCAGCTTATTATAACCACCGACTGAAGTAAACGTTCATGAAGTATCTTGACGGATTGAAGCCGCTCAATATCACTGCAAAAAACAGAGGAAGCTCAATTCTCCAGCAATAGACGACAAAGAGAAAGAAAATTAAGAAGGGGACTCATCGCTTACAGATAGGTGATAGGACGATGGCAATCCCGATTGGATACAGGAAGAAAGTGGTCCTTTCAAGAAACGGCAATACTGCAACAGGAAACAAATCATCTGAATACTCATTTATAAAAGGAACCTACTGCATATTTACAACTAATGATTAGGTATATGTACCAAACACCAACCTATCCAGAGTTCACTAGCTATTTTCCATTTTCACTATATATACCAGGAACCCCTTTACGAGTTTCGAACACCGACTCATGGTACACTTTGAAAATTTTAGCGGAACAGATAGGCATCCTATTGCACCTAAAATGCAGCTCCTAGAAAGATGCTTAAGCCTAACAATTTCAATGCGCACGTAGAGCACATCATTAATCGCAGAGTATGCAAAACAATGCCTTGCCGGGACCAAGATTAACTTGAAATTCAGCAGGTAGACAGCTGATCTGAAATAAATATCCCTCTGAAGTCGCAACTCATCTGGACAGAATGCTACATAAACATTGGAGAAGTTTTTATCACAGTTATTTCACGTGAATTTTGTAGATTGATCCACTGGATCTTTTACATCAAGTTTCTAAAATCTAAATCCAACATGTTTTGCCACGCAAAGCATGGAAGCAATGCTCGTAACATTTCTACCTAGTAGTTATACAGATGTAAAAGAAGGGCGACGAAGAAAAATGTAGTGAAATCTTACCATCATAACCTAAGAAGTTGAGGTAATGATAGTAGCAAATAGCCACCATATAAAGCAGATTTGACAGCAATACCGGAATGAACCCATGAGCTACCAAAATAGGTGATAGAAAATAATGTATTACTGCCACGAAACCAAGAAAATCATTAGCATTATGATGCATCTATCAAGTCTGAAAACTAAGTCAAAAGAAAATTTTAATATTTAACGTACCACAAAGCAGAACAAACATGGGGAAGAAAGAGTTGCAGTGCACATCAAATGCATACAGCCTTCACCACAAACAATTCAATTAGAGAATTGCTAAGACAAGTAATGCCAAATTCAGTAAAAGCTTAAACGATGTATATACATATGTACTTATTTAGAAGCAAGCTTCATTAGTCCATTTTACGTAACTTGAAACGCGCAACAGAACACACATAGAGTGCACGGATTAACCACTCAATACTCATATGTCTATACAGTATACACTATACACATTAGTCAAAAGCCAAAAGAACCAAAAAAAAAAAGTGAGAGCATGGGAAGTTTCTGAACTTGCCATTCAACCCGTTGCTCCACCACATGACTGTTAGGAGCTTCCTCTCGAAGATAAGTATTTGTCAGGAACCTACAAAACGACCATAGCCAAAAAGCAAATGCTGGGATTAAAAGTTCTGTACGAACATGCACTGTGCTGTTATAGCTATATAGTTCTACTACAGCAGATTGAATAAGAATGTTTTCCCATTGGTAGAAACTCTTACCAGCAACATGTAGCTAAAAGTGCTCCAGTTATCAAAAAATGGAAAAGCAGTACTGAAATAACTACAAAAACAGCATGCCCCGCACTATGATCATACCTGAAAAAAATTATATAGATTGCAAGATAGATTAAGAATCAGCTGTAAATTACATACAACAAAAAAATGGATTGAAAGCAAATATTACAAAGAAAGGGAGAACAACGTCAACCATGAGTTGCTAAAATACATTAGAATATCACGTAAGGCATTTTAAGAGAACTTTCTGAGCAATGAAATTACTTTTTTCGGATGTAGTTGGAAGATCTAAACGATCCACTATGGATGTACAATACACATACTGTCTAAAGAAGTGTTTTGAGAGCTCAAAAATCTAGTTACAGTGAAAAGTCGTTGTACAGAAAACTTACGCGGCACAATAAGCTAGAGTAGAAACTGCTAGAAGAAGAATGCAGATTACAATAAAAGCAGGATCATCACGTGCCCATTGGTTCTTGGTTTCTGCACCAAAAAGTTAGGTAAACTACAAGTCGAAAACTAATCAACAAAGGTATGTTCCCATTTTACACTCAAATTTAAAAGACAGTAAAATCAACTAGGTCTTCCAATGTGAATTAGCTACAACCAAAAGGCAAAAACAATACTGACAAAATTAGGACTTGTCCGAACACTCGAAATACGAATAGGATGCTGCCTTGTATTGTTCAAGAACCTCTCTGTTTAGTAGTTATTTGTGTTGAGATTAGATATAGGATGGCTAAGGGGTTGACAAGAAATTCCACATGGCTAGAAGGGAGAACCATAAAATGCACCCTGAACTCATGCAGGCTTGAGCTGAAAACAGTGTCGAGGAAGCCCAAGCAGCCCAGTATTACCAAAGTATACAAAGTAATGAGGTTTTTTTATATAAAGCTAAGAAGCTAGAAAGAGAGTTGAGGTACCCTGATGAAGCCCAAGTAGTATTACGAGTGAATGGCTAAGAGTCACAGATTGACGGTTAAGGCAACTGTTTCACCAGACCTGGCAAAAAGCAACCCGCACCCAGGGGTCGACCCAACCTGCTGCCAAAAACCGGGTATGGGTAGTCAAAGTAGCTACCGCGGAAAATAGACCCGTATCCAGACCGATTCGTTTCTAGCGGATCGGTTTGGGTTTGGTGCTGTTACCCAGGCTAGTAGTATATACACTTTAGGGTTTTAAGCTTCATTTCACCCTTTCTCCCAGCCGCCCAACAGCCTTCTCTCTCTCTGTCTCTAAGTCTCTGCCCAATCTCTCTTTGATATCCATCATCTCTCACCTCCAATCTTTTATGTTATCTTCGAATCCTGGATATTTTCCATCTTGATTCTCACCCATGGTTTATTTTCATATTTTTGAGAAATCAGATTCAACTTTTTAAGAGAAGTCTTTGGTACCTCAAAAAATAAGAATCTGACAATCTTGATTCTCATCCATGGTTTCTCTACCTTCATATTTTTGGGAAATCAGATTCAACTTTTTAAGAGAAGTCTTTGGAACTTCAAAAAATAAGAATCTGACAATCTTGTACATATTTCTCTAATCGTTCTTTCTCAAATGATTTGATGCAATCAAGTGGGTAAAACATGATTGATGATAAATCAGACACAACTTTGTTCTTTTGTCAATTTAGTTACACCAGGTAAACTACTGCTGACCTTGAATGTTACCTTTTCTTTTGGTCATTGGGTTAGTATGAATATGGATCTTTAATATCAAGGGTTTGAAATTACTGAGTTCTAATGATGTTCTAAGGATTACTTCAAAGGCAGATGGCAGTAATGCCTTGGAAAAATCAAATGGAATGAATAAAGAATAAGATCAAAGAAAGAAAAATGGGAATGAACTGGGTAGAAAAATTAAAAAAAGAAAATTGGAAGTTACCCACGCGTCTACCCAAACGGGTCAGGTCAGGTTAGATCCAGGTGTGCAAAATGGCAACTCGTAAAAATTCCGGGTAATTATTGCCCGTACCCGTTTTACCCGTGCCAGTCTGGATTAGACCCCTATGGCCGTATCCACCCGATTTACACGTTTAAGTCTAGGTTTCACTTGGCCAAGGTGTTGCACCTCCTTTTTATATGGTAATAAAACTTTTGGACCATTCTTATAAAGATTCGAATAGCTGATCACATCTTTAGAGGGAGTAAATAAAGAAAATGGACAGTATTTAACAACTTAAGCTCTTAAAAATTTGCATTGGATTAATGCCTTTGATACCTAAAAACATACTATCCATTCAAGATTATTTTGAACTCATAGCTAGGAAGAATTATTTTTTCTGATGAACTGTACCATTTATGCTGGCTTGGTAGATGTCAAAAGCCAATACATTCTCTTGGTACTTTTTTTATGGCTTCTAAACTGAATTACCAATGGAGATCAAGATTTTCAAGCCTCTCTCCTGATACATTCAATTGAACTATCTGATGTTGTTCTCTCTATGACTATTAGCCTCCCTTAGACTACTGGCCCAGTTGCGCCACTATATAACTTTTAGCATTTAAAGTTCTAGCTTCCTAGATCATTGAAGACAAGACTCATGGTAAAGTACAGAACTATCAGAAACTTTTACCGAATAGGTAGAAAAACACTACTCATTTGACCAATAAACCTTTACTTATGTGCTCACAGCTCCGGTCCCTAAAACAAAGGTTGCCTATGGTGGCCTCAGAGCGGTAAAGGTTGCTCTGATGTAACCTGGAGTTACGGATTGGAAACATGGAAACAGCCTCCCATCAATAGAGGGGGGCGAAAACGTTTAAAGTTGAGGTCCTACTAAAACAACATAATAGTTGAGGTCCTAGTTGTTGGAACCGTTAAAACTTTTATTTGAAAGTGATGTTTATACTTCATACCTGTCTTAAAGTATATGATCTTTATCTGCAATTTTCATGCTTTTCCAAGGTGCTTCTTTTCTTAGAAGTAACTTCTAGATAGCAAAACTACCGAGAAAATTGCATGTTGTAATCAGCTATGGCAAATCTTAAAAGTTGGCACGACAACAAGACTGTCAACACCAACCAAAAAAATCAAGAAAATGGGCAATAAGAGCCAGACTTACGCTTGTGGTACTTGGTGTGCTGATAGCTGCCTCCAGTATTTAGTTCGACATGCAAAATGCGGAATTGATATCATTACCATAATTCCAAAAAAGAAGCTCAACAAACCATTTTCCAAACAACCAAGTATAAATAGATCCCCATCACGATTATAGCAGCGCAACATAACTAAGAATAAACGAGGACAACAACAAGTCCTTTCAAGTCGGTATCTTAGGGGCGTGATAGCTACATATTTAGGTTGCAGTACCAAATAAGAAGATGAACAATCCACCCTCTAACTCATGCGATAGAGACCATATGAAAGTGGAATATGCTATATTTTAACCGTCGTCTGCTTAGACTCATTAGAGAATATTATTTAAAGCAGTTCTTTAGGAGACAAGAACTTCCATCGGATTCATAAAATGTAATGATTCAATGAATTCACATTCAAGGAAGAGCCCTAAACGTGTGAGAGAGAGAGAGAGAGAGAGTGGACATGAGAAGTCCATATCTTTCCGTTCCAATATGTGATTGACAAAAACGAACCACATCCTAAAAGTCAATGCTGTAAAAGGTCTTAAACAAAAGCTCCTTGCCTTGAAGTTCACCAACTAGTGTTTTTCCAAAACCTGGTGACAGGCCTAATAGATAACAGGTAAGAATAGTGCAACGAAGATTGATGAGGATTCGAGCAAATACAGATAAGAAAAGAAGTTGTGCTTAACTTAATGGAAGAATACACTAGGATAAAAAAATGCATAGCTCTAAAATTTCAAAATACCCAATCTATTAATCGTTTTGTAACACAAATCTCCTATAGAGGTAACTTTTAGGCAAGCTGATTGCTGACCTCCATTCTCTACTTTGAGTGGATGTTGGATTTAGCAATTTCAACGTGTCTCATATATGAGAGTGTGAGCAACAGGTGCAGTTAAGTACATGGTGGTCCACTTATCTCATGAGCAAGGGAAATGTCATGTAAGTGAACGAAAAGCCAACAGGCCTCACCTATACGTAGGGCAACCTAAATATAACTTTATCTATCTGGTTTCAGAATGTCAACTTCTAGACGTTGCCCCGGAGTCCGAACACATGAAGGAACCAGTAGGCTACACTGTCTCCTGTCATGACATCTGGCTTATTTGAAAGGTCGTGACCCTTCATCTGCGAGGACCCATTTGCATGGCCTATCAAACTTTGTCTATCTATACTCCAAGCTCGCAAACTGTAGGATTCTAGTGAAAGGTACACTCTACAACTCATTTTTGTAGTACATACAAGACTGCAACGGGGAACTGAATTTGCCTTTCCACGCGTACATGCATCAAGAACATGAACTGGCCCAAATTCGTATAACCAAAGCTATCAGTATGCATTGTTGATATTTCTTGGTTATGATGCTACTTTAAACTCGCAACAGTTCAAAGCATTGTGCTGCTTCTGACTACCCACCTGGGATGCAGGACCAGATAACAACTTCTGCCAGTTAAGACAACAATAATCACAAGGAAAGCAAACTTACACAACTTTTGGCGAGGTGCATAAATGAAGCATTTGCCAGAAAGTATACTCAATATCCATTTGTTGCCACTACAATTTAAGGGAAAAGAAGACAAGAAAAAATTAGATAAGATTCCTATTTTGCACATTACTGCAACTGAGCTTACAGTGCCCACAATTTCCTCAAAAGCAATGCCCTCGTGCACACACGCACATACACATCCATGGGCAAGGTTTACCCATAGACCAGACGATTAGGGAGAAAATAAAGTAAAAATGTTAGGTTGGTTGATTTTACTGCAAGTGTTGTCATCTATTGATTTCAACAATAATTTCCTACAAAGGAATATGCTTCATTGTTGTATGCATTTCTGTTGGACTACTGAATAGGCACCTAAAGTGTCCATTCTTAGTGGATGCAGGTGACTTCTCTATGCAATGTATTGGTACAAACAAAACAAATGTGCTGAAAGCAAGTACCACCAGAAAACAAGCGGGGCATATCTAAATGTTCGGCACTACAATGAAATGGAAATTTCTGAGAGTTACCACTTACCATTAGCCAAAATTTTAAAACTCAATAAAGGAACAGCATACTGCACTTTTTCTACACCAATTGCCTGTAGAATCAGTAAACTAGGTGGAGCACTACGACGCGCAAATTTGAGAAACAGCATGCTTCCATTCGAAGACTCGCAAAACTTTAAAATACAAATTCACCGATCGCAACTTTGAGCTCTCAACTGATTAAACCAGTTGCATCATGCACTGATTCTAGTATACAAAATCCTCGACGTCATTTGCCAGATCGCTCACATGTTGAACTACCATAATCATCCAAGTCAATTAATTGCTAATATTCGCGATAAACTTAACCTAAAACACTAAACCAAGAATTGTGAAATAAAAACCTTAGAAACTCTGAATCAGAATAGGACAGTAATGACTTCATAACTTGCATGCTAATACAAATTTGTCTCTCTTCAGACGTATCGGATTCAGTATATTCGGATGCAATGCAAATTCGTACAGCGAATGAGTCCACATTTAACATGATTTATCTTTAATATCAGATCTGATCAGATATAAAAAAACTCAAGAAAAGTTATTGGCAGACGCACGCATGGAGACATAGAGAGAGACAGAAGATGGAACCTTGACGATCCTACGGAGGTACTGAGGGAAGGCGGGATTGGCTCGGACATGGTTAGAAGAAGGCGTGCGCCCTCTCATCACGGTTGGCAGCATCTTCTGATCTTCGCTTCTGCTGATTTGCCTGCTGCTATTTGACGGGCACTCTTGCCAAACTCCGATCGAAGATCTCCTGAATTTTCACAGTCCTCTCTCTCCCTCGGAGAGTCGGGTGATTCTGTAAGCCTGTAAGTCGGGCATGTTTGGGTTGGGTCAGGTTCCACGCCCGGTATTAGAAGTGAGGTTTTTTCTACTGAAACAGCCCAACATCCAGACCCAATAGGAAAGTAACAGCCCAGCCCAGCCCATCCTTAGTGGAACAGTATTTGGATCCTATTGGTGTTTTCGAAGCAAAAAGAAATCTTTAAAATGAATTACACATGTTTGTTATGGGCGGAGCAGTGCCACTCTTCCTCTATTTTATATTCAGATGATAAACTTTGTTTCATGCATTTAATTCGAAATCGTCGCATCTTTGTGAGTCATAATATACAACGCATTGTCGAAATAAGCTCACTTGAAAATTGTGAAGTATATACACGGAAAGAAGATCTGGATATACTGTTGTGACAAAATAGCAGCACAAAATTATTTTTTGCTTAATTTAATGTTATTATATATTTTAACATTAATAATGACAACTTTCTTAGTAGTAATATTTGTTGCTCGCTAAAGCTTTCGCAGCAAAAAAAAACTCCTTTAGTTAGCCATGGAAAGAATATAAAATTTGTGTGGAGAGATATGGGATCGGTCGTGTCTTCACATGATGCAATGTGGGACTTATCTGATCAATAGTCGATAAATAATGCATCTTTATGGTCTAGCCTCTATTGATTCTGTACGAACTTTTGATTTCTTTTTTGTAAAAGAAGCAAGATATTAAAAGAAAAATTATTTTTCGTTGCTAAAAATTCTTAGACCAACAAATTTTCGTATCATGATCATCTCACCTCCATCTCATAAACAGTCGATAAAAATCACTACATGCATCACCTATATGTATATATGTGTGTGACAACATCCAGTCCAGTGACCTGAAAATGCGTCTCGCAAGGCTGAAAAAGTGACACTTGAGTTACAAGTTACGTAAATCTTTTCAATCGCTGCACTAACCACATAAATTCAAGGAAGAAAGTCATTTCCTAAATCCTAAACCATGGAAAAAGGGGAGAGGAAATCCCTTTTATGCGTGCGAGAATTCAGATTCAGGCCTCTGTGGTTCCACCAATAATGCATTTGGGTACAAGACGGCCCACAACAGATAAACGACAAATGCATGACCTCCTCGATCTCAATCTCAACTGCATATATCCCATAATCATACAATTCCGTACCACCATGTGGCCTGACCAAAAGTCGTCCACTTTCCGTTCGGTACCTCCCTCCTCTGGAAGCTTCAGCCGATTCTATTTCCCGTAAACAACAAAATAATGCGGAGTATAACAAAGAAAATCTCGGATTAACTTCGGTCACGCATTTTTATGAAAAAGGGGAAAACATATATAAGAAAGAAAAGAAAAAGGTTTAATGCAAGAGAATTCTGTTCTGCGTTTTCCTTAAATTGTGTCGTCCACTCAAATGTAGTCCGATTTTAAAACAATTGTTCTCCGGCGAAACTATGATTATTCCTCCTAATTCAAAATGAGCCGATTAACAAAGCTTCCATTGCACCTGCAAGTCTGCAACAAATTAATTAAAATTAAACAGAAACACTCTGTTCCCCCCCTACCATTTTCCTAATTTTCCTTTTATCTCTGTGACGACTACTCTGTCTCTGCGTCTACACAGCACAGCACAGCACCCACCAAAAGTTCAAATTTAACTCTCTCCTCGGCTGAACCACCACTTCCCAAGAAAGGTTTTTTCAAGGAATCTCAAATTTTCTTTGGCATGCCAGAAGGTTTCAATCCATTTTTGCCGATACCAATCCTCTTCACCCCTGCGTTTCTCACGCCACCACCATCACCCTCCAAGTAATCCATCACTTCCTTCCTGATCATCTCTTGCATCACAGAGAGAATCTCATCACTGAACTTCGCAGGTCCCTCGTAAGCTTCAGCCCTCGGCGGCATTTCATCGTGAATCTCGTAAACCTTTGAACCGGTCCCGGGCAAAGAAAGGGTTAGAGCAGTCGGCGGCTCCATCGATGCCGCCGCCAGTGGCGGCTGTTCCACCACCGGCTGCATGACCGGCACAGTTCCAACATTCACGTCCATCAGAGGCCTAACAAGATTCCCCGAATCACTAACCTCGGATCCAGTTTGGCTATCGGCACTCAAACACATACCAGACATGCTAACCGTAACATCGCCGCTCTCCAGCCGTTTCAAAACCTGCCCCGGCCGCTCATCCGACCCGCCAAAACCCCCATTCGTCCTCCGCTTCAGCGTCGAATTCCAGTGGTTCTTGATCGCATTGTCGGTACGGCCATTGAGAAGCCTGGCGATCGTCGCCCATTTATTACCAAAGCGGGCGTGAGCCCGAACGATCATCTCGTCCTCCTCCGCCGTGAAGGGTCGGTGCTCCACCTCCGGCGACAGCTGGTTGCACCACCTCAGTCGGCACGACTTGCCCGATCTCCCCGGTACCGACTTGCTGATCAGCGTCCAGTTACGCGCCCCGTGCCGCTGCACCAGCTTCGCCAGAAGTTCGTCTTCCTCCACGCTCCACGGTCCCTTGATCCGATCCATTTCCCTCCGCGCCGCCTCCATTTTCGACGATCGGGTGACAAATAAAAAACCCTAACCCGTTTGTTGATTCACAAAAAGAAAATTCAGTTTTGAAGAAAGATGAGAGAGGCTAGGAATGGCGTGTGTTATGAGTATGAGGGAGGTTAGGGATGAATAGGAGAGGGTTTATAAAGGAGGGATTAGGGTAACCGACTGGGCCGGTTGGTTAAAGCGGGCTGGGAGCGTTACAGTTACCGGTTCTTGTAAGTGGGCGGTTCAGGGGAATACAGCTGTTTTCCGGTATGTGGACACGCGTCTACACGTAATTGCAGGGATTGGAGTGAATCCCATGATAATCTCGTGAGAGACGTTAGTTCTCGTGGGAGTTAGAGTAGTTACATATTTTGATTAGCTGGTTAGGAAGTTACTCGGATTATTTTATGGTAAACGAATGCGGGGTATTTTTTGTTTCTTCAAAGTTTCAAACTTTGCTACTTTTGGATATATAGTTTAGTTTTTATTTTTTATAAAAATAAATGAGTGTTTGATTGTTTAAATTTTTTTGAGTTTTTCTTTTGGTGGTGGTTTGCAGTGGCGGTGGCCGGCGATGGTGGTCGTTGGTGGCTGTCGGGCAGCGGCACTCGGCGGGCAGTGGCGGTGGGAGGGTAGTGGTGGTCTCAAAACTGAAAATTCAAAACTCTTAAATGAGAGTTTTAAAAAACAGTCCTGATTTAAAAATTAATTTTCAAAACTAAAAAAAATAAAATAAAAATTATGTGTCAAACGCGTTTTTTACTCTCTAGTTTACAAATTAGAGAAAAACAGAAAATGAAAAAGTTACCAAACAGAGCTTTTGTTTTTTATGAGAACATTAACAAATGATATTAAGTTTTTGAAAAGTTAAATTGACAAAAGTACTTAATAAGTTCTTACTTTTATATATAAATATATGAACATATTTCATTTAGCTCCTTCATGCCTACTATAACTAATTATTTCGATTTTCTACTAGTGGCTTTAACTATAACCTCTGCTCTATTTATTGGTCTGAGCAAGATACAACTTATTTGAAATTCATACTTAAAATGCACAATTCAGACAAAGAAATCTATATTCGGTGTATTCTATAATTACCTAAAGTGTCAACTGCCAATTCTTGGTCATTGAGATTCATGGTAATTTGGATTATTTAGGTATAGATATTACCTATTTTTTCTCCTTTCAAACAAATTGAAATGATTGAAGTTTTTCTATTTGGAATCGTGTATATATATATATATATATATATATATATATATATATATATATATATATATATGTATCTTACAATTTTCAGTGAAAGTGAAATCAATTTCGAGCTCAGCACAACTTGAACCATTTAAGTCTCAAACTGAAAAAATTAGAAAAAGTTAAATGAAATTGAGAAAGCTAAGAAGAAAAAGAGAGGATACATGCAGAAAGTTTGGGTGGAGACAGATTCCCTGATGGCCGGACAAATCCTTACTCGCATAAATGAAGAATATTTTCACCCCCTAACTGACTTGATCAAAGATTGTCGCTTTTATTTTTTACGACAAAGTTCAAGATATCACATGTATTTAGAGAAGTCGACATGTGCTGACATGCTTGCTAACCTTATGTACAAATTAATATGGGAGCTTTATGTACCTTAACTAATTACTTGCGGATCGCTACTCCTTGTGGATGCTAATGCGGTGATGTATTATCGCGCTTAAAGTTTTGTTGTTCTTTTTCTTTCGTAACAAATAAAAAAGAAAAAAATCTAACACGTTAAATGTGGCAAAAGTGCGGCAAAAGTGCTATTCTGAAATTTTAAAAAATTTAAACTGGAAAGGTACTTCTTAAATTACGTATTAATTTGATTATAGCTTATTTTATATAAGAAATAACAATATGTCTGTTTTTTATTACTGCAACCATAAGGTAGGTGCAAGTAAATATTGAACAAATATTACTGTAATATTTAGTTTTTTGAAAATTGGATAAGCAAGTTTCAAAAGAACGAGTCAAAACTCTACGTAACATGTAACAACGAATTTAAAGACAAGACTAGACTTGCAAGAACTAATCACGGTTTAATGGCTTCATCAATACATACAATACTATTAAAATTAAAATAATAAAGTAGAGAATTTGAATATCAGTACTTTGCATATATTATTATATGGTGTTTAATTGAAGTAAGGATAAGTTTGAAGTTTTGGAATTGGAGACTGCTTAGCTGGAATCCATTTGCGTGGGATGTTTGAACAGGTTTTTATTGGGAAGCACGGAAGTGGTGAGGTGGACAAAAAACGACAAAGTACGGTTGCTGTGGGAGGGAAGGGGACTGAGTAGGGATAATTACTGACACTCTGGCAGTCCAGGCTGTATAAACTGAGAAATATGACGACGCTGTGTAACGGCCTAACGTTTACCGGCACCAGCCAGTCAATTCCCGATAATGACAAGCATGAAAACTTTGAAAAAATACAAATTAGACAGAGATTAGGCAGTAGAGCTCTGTGTTATGCCATTTCAAATTAAGATGTTAATTTGTTTTTGGTAATTCACCAACAGAGTGTTGTTACAGTAGAACCTCGACGCTTTTAGTTAATACAAGATGTTAGAGGGTGTTTGAGATTGATTTCTTCTAAAAGCAATTTACAGCTAACTCACAACATTTTACGTGAAATAATGCAGTAAACTTAACAAGGGAAAAAAGAATCAGCGGAAAACAACAAACCTCTCTAAATGGCAGGATAGATGATTATCTTTACACCGTGACTACTGAAGACTGGATGGATGGTTACGAGGTGTGCAAATGAAAAACAGAAGAACCCAGTAGTATTTGAGCACTGTTGCTGCATCTTTGACCAGTTACGGACGAGAATTTCGGCCATTGCCGGTGATGGGACATCGATCCAAAGACCCTCGTCCCCCAAAGATATAAATGGACCAAGACTTCTAAGCGCAAATCGTTGCATAGCTAAGGTTAAAATCTGATCATATACCGAGGACCGTCAAAAATCTTGAATAAATACCGTACGAAACTCACGCTCTAATCAACTCGGCGGCGGCACAAGTCAATTATCTATACTACTTATAATGAGAAGATATTTTTTGATGTCTTACCCTTTTTGTGTTACACTGAGAGTGAATAAGGTGCTGACAAGTGTCCATTTTGAAGAGAAAAAGGTAAATTAATTATTTCTCACTCACCATATCTTCAGTTACTTAAAAACTCTTCCACTTCCTCAGATTACGTAATTGCAAGTTTCTGCATCTCTATCTCCATCTCCATTCAAAAATTACATTACATGTGTCCATTTGGAGGATAGAAGTGTAAAAGACTGCACTCTCCAGAGTTACTTCGTAATAACTACTCTGTCTCTCTTCCTTCCATCTCCATTGCAGAGATCCCACAATTTGTATTTTCAACACCCCAATGGTTAATGATCACTCTCGCTTTGTATTTTTTTGGTATTTTTTTTTGTGACGGACGGTAATGTTGTGCATATTTTTTTCATGCATCTCTCATTTTCTGTTTTGTTCTTTACATTTTCCCTTTCCCATCTCTGCATTTTCGCTTCCCCGTCCCCATGGTTGTGTGATTGCGATTGATTGGTGGCGGTTGGGCGTGTGATGGGGGGCACGACGGCCATGGATGGGCCGATTAATGAGTTGTCGCCGTGCCGGCGTGGATGGGCGACGGGTAGTGGTGGCGATCCGATGGGATGTTGACCGGGTCATGGGCAGTTAGTTGGTGGCTGTGGGTGCCCTTACCTGCTGATGTGTGGGTGTGTTGTGTGGCCCTTGGGAACCGGGATTGGTGGCTGTTGGGTGTTGTCGACATGGTCGTGGGGATAACGGTGGCTCCGGTGGCAGGGAAAGTTGGGTGTTGTCGGCATGGTCGCCGGAGGGTGTCGCGGCGTTGTTGGTCGCGGGTGGGTGGTTTTCGTGGGAAGATGGAGGCCAACGTGGTGGGTCGTGCCGTCGTGGTAATGGGGAGAGCGGTAGCAGGGGCAGTGGGTGATGCCGGCGGGTGGCGCGCGGGTCGCCGGAGGTTGTTGACGCAGTGTCGCTGGATACTGCTGACGGCGGTGTCGTGCGTGGGTGGTTTTTGTGGGGAGGTAGAGGCCGGCGTGGTGGGTCGCGGTGATCGGGATAGCGGTGGCAAGGGCAGTGGATGATGCTGGCGTGGTCGCATGAGGTTGTTGTCGGCAGTGTCACCAAAGGGTGCTGTCGTCGGGGTGGCCGGTGGATGTCGCCGGCGGTGGTGGATGGTGACGTGAGAAATGAGCAGCCCTGTTTGTTCCAGCATTATTGGTTGTACACTGTTAATTGTTGGTTGTACAACATGCATCGTTGGTTATATAATGTCATTCTTGGTTGTAATAATCAAACTTTGAAATGTTATTTGAATCTTTAGCCATTCTATTAAATTCAATGTCCACCATTTTATATAGTTTTTTCTTTATCCATGAAAATTCAATCTTCAACATTCATATATATGCTTAAATAGTAAACGAGCTCCCGCAAACATGCAAAGCGTTTGCGAGTGTGATGATAATTTTGTAAAAAATTACTTTTAGGAAAAATTATTTAATAGTACGAGACCAAAGAGAGTCTATTTAGATTGACTCATAACTAAATTTTCAATCCAATTAGACTCTCTATGGTGCTTAAACTATTTTTTCAATTCAAATGGACTCTCTTTGATATCGTAATGTTAATAATTTTTTTAATATTATTTTTTCATAAAATTAAATGTCATACTCGCACACGCATCGCGTGTGCATTGCAGTTCGTAATCATAACTAAAGGACGGATATCAAACCGCGTTGCCACCAACAGTCCACGATTCCTGCCACAATCCAATATTTCTGAACGCTTCGCAGAATATTACAAATTAACTAAAATAGTGCCATTTTTTTGTAATACATTGCTAAATTCTCGGACCACTCGTTGCCAAATATTAAAAGTGCCATCAATGCATACCGTGTAGAAGAGACACGTCGCATAGATATGAATACCGTACAGAAGTGTATATAATTTTTTTTATAGTATGTACGGTACCGTCTCAAAATTTTCATCAACAATATTTATTTGTATTATTTATTCACCTGCGAACTAACAATATATATATATATATATATATATATATATATATATTATTTACTTACAGCTCTTCTAAAATAAACTGTTTATCTTATGAAGTTTGATTTATCATAATTTTTAAATAAGCTAGTTTGTTAAATAATAATATCTTTGGGTTCAAGAATAAGTTATTTTTTTTGTGTGTCTGCATGTATGTGCACGAGCGGGTGTGCGTAAAGTAGTACATCATATAGATGAAAGAATATAATCAAAATTTACAGATATGAAGTAATCAAAGATAAATAAATATTGAAAACTTATCAGGAACGATTTTACAAATTGTAATGAATTTTATGAGCAGAAGGCTATAGAGGTTTCGATTAGTATAATAGAACTTGGAATGTCTTTATATTTAGTCTTTATATGGTCAATTTATAAATTTTTTAATAAAATTTGTTACTTTTACATTTTTTAAATGAACCGGTACAAAACAAAATATCTCGGTCAGTACGTAATTTTCAGCCGGTATCTCCTGTATCGGCCTGTACAACAGGTACCGAGCAGTATTTTGACCGGCATAAAATTTAAGGAATACCGTACCAGCAAAAGGTAAAAACGGTATGTACCGGCCGGTACGATATTGATAACTATGACACGTAGAGCCTTTTTTTGGTATTGATTCTAAAAGGTAACATTTAGATTAAAACAATTTTTATCAGACAAATGCAAAATAAACAACTATCCGGCAAAACTCCGTTGAAAATGTTGAAAACATTTCGTTAAAACTATTGAAAAAGGGTTTCATGTGAGAAAATGACCATCAAAGGATAAAATGAGGCTATTGTTGGCACATGCAAGACTTTCTATATTGTATAAGCAAATTATATATCGCGGTTAATTCTCTTATCATTTCTATCATCATATCTCATAGAAATACAAGTCAATGTGATTAGTGAAAAAAATATACTCAATAACAATTAAATTTCAAAGACATGTAAAGCGTAAAAAATAAAAATGTTGATTTATTTTATAGAATGCATTATAGATTAGTGAGCCTAAAATAAACAGCCTTAAAAGAGTATATACACTAGTTACCGTGTTCATGCAACATTCTGTGAAATTATAAGTTAGCAATATGATATTTTTAATATTGGCGAGTAGAATTTATTCAAATATATTTTAAATAAATTTAAATTTTGGAAATGAAACATGTCCATTTCTTTTACTTATTTCAATTCGATAATATGAATTTTAACTTTCTCACCCTCGTAATTTATAGTGTAAAGGGTGGACTTGCCAAACTATAAGTTAGAAATCCTATTTCTCCGCATGTCTTGGGATCATCATACAGTGTTGTTCATTGTTAAAACCAAAAAATTTATTAAACAAAATAACTTTTTAGATTCCATGCAATAAACTTATTTATTGTGGTTTAACTCGATCCTTAATATTCTATTGCTCTATATAGTATGGTATGACATGAAATGTTAATAACACAGTTAGTGTAAATAACACGAGTGTAATATAGCATTTGTTCTGATCAAACATATATTTTTTCTAATGTGCTTAAAAATTCAGTTTTAAACACCTTTTCAGCTTGGCAAATATCTGCCCCCACAAAGTTACAA
The DNA here is from genome assembly GCA_033070095.1 of Escallonia herrerae. Taxonomy (NCBI): domain Eukaryota; kingdom Viridiplantae; phylum Streptophyta; class Magnoliopsida; order Escalloniales; family Escalloniaceae; genus Escallonia; species Escallonia herrerae. The sequence continues at coordinate 171,693 of JAVXUP010001027.1, forward strand.
GTAAGGTAAGCCCGTTTTAGTTCACAAAACTGAGCGTAAATAGTACTGATCTTACTAAACTAGAGTTATGATATTATGTTAAATTACAATCTACTCTAAAAGTTATCAGAACGTGACAGCTTTGTACACGTACCTGAGCAATCTCATGAACGACCAAATTTAGTAACTAATATTTCATTAGATCATTTGTACATAAAACTCAATAGTTTGAGGGTTTGTGCGTATTTCACCTCACTATTTCAATCTTGGCGCAATTCACATTACTGTTCATTAATTTGTGCTCAATAAACCAATTGACAGACTAAAATCCAATTTTTTGGATGTCCGTCAATTTCTCAGGGGCAAATTTTGACTTATATCCTCCAATCCACCTTGGCAATTACATGTCCATCTCACCAAATGTTAGCCCAATCAAAATCGTCCGCTTGTGCAAACCACACCACCTTTGCCCAACACAAAGTCTTTGACTGGCAAAATCCAAAGCTCTATGGAAAAGGGCCAAGGTGAAAGTATAGACAGATGCCAGTCCCTCCCGCGCAGTCCAAATCCAACCACCGTAAAACCCTCCAGACCCTCAACAGCACTATCGCCGTCCAAACCCCACCACCTCAGCACCGTCCAACCCACCTCCATCACAAATTCGTTCAACCCCCACCATCACAGAGTCGTCCAACCCCCCAAGTGCCCGTCCTTCAAACCCTCAACGGTGCTAGCGCTGTCCAAGCCCAACTCTCGATGATGACGTCGAACTCCGTCTTCTCCTCGATGACTGCAGATCCTTCCACAGTGGCGCCGAGAGCAGCGACGGTAGCCGGGGCGAAACCCCACCACCATAGCGCTGTCTAACCCACCTCTATCACAAAGTTGTTCAACCCCCCACCATTACAGAGTCGTCCAACACCACCCACATGCCAGTCCTTCAAACCCTCAACGGCATCGTCCAAACCCAACTCTCGATGATGACGTCAAACTCCATCTTCTCCTCGACAACGACAGATGCTTCCACGGCTGCGCCAGGAACAGCGATGGCAGCGCGGGCGAAGGCGACGGTAGTGATGTTGAGCTTGTCCTTGAGGTATTTGACAAGCTCTACGCGTCGACAAGGGATAACTTGGAGATATCGTTGCTAAGGGTGACCACCTTCTTGGGGGGGTCAACGGCGACAATAGAGGCGTCAACGGCGGAGTGCGATTAGGAGGTACAATGAGTTGAGGCCTGAGGTGTTCGAAGGAGAAGAAGGCATATAAGGCGAGAAGGGGGCAGGGGAGGAGGATGCAATGCCGACACCTACACTGGGACAATTGAAGATGCCTTTGGGGGAGTTGAGGAGGCTGAGGAAGGTTGGGATCAGGTTGGACAAGAGGCTGAAGTGGGAGATTGAAGGCTGATGTGGCTGTCAATATGGTTTGAGGGTTCAATTGACCATTCTACCCCTAAAATTTTGACGGGCATTCAAAAAATTGGACATCAGTTCGTCAATTGATCAATTGAGCACAAATTAATGAACAGTAGAGATGAATTGCGCCAAAATTAAAATAGCAAGGTGAAATGCGCACAAACCCTCAAAACTATAGGTTTCATGTGCAAATGATCCTATTTCATTTTCTTTTCCTCTCCGATGCTTCAGCCTCCAATTCTACCTCCGCTCTTTTCCTTCTCTCAACCAAGCCCTAATTTTCAAGCCCTAAACTCCCCCACTCTGTTTTTGCAGCACCTCCCTGATTTCCCCTTTCTTTTCTTTTCTTTTCTACTTCTCTACCTTCTACTATTATTGTTAAAGCAGCCCTTTAGGACCCAATCCTTAAGATTTTGTATGAATTTGGGCTATCACAATGTCCTCAGCAGGCAATCAACGGAGCTCCGCGGACATGCAGATAGTTGCGGCACCGGAGAGAGCTGTGGCCGCCCTTCCTCCCCGCCCTCCAGCTGTTTCGTCTACTGCGCTTGTGGAGTATAAGCCGCCTGCCCCCAATCTTGAAGAGGAGGACATTGAGATCAAGCTCCGTCGCATTCTTGAATGCGTTCCTGTCCGTGTGAACAACACATCGGGCAGCTCCGCCGGTTCTGGCTCCGGTGACTTCCACCAGGTATTTAATCAACTCATTGAGCTACAATCCTAAAGCTATAAGCCCTAATTTGAAGTCGCTTGTTTTGTGTTTTCCTAATATCCCATAAATTTGAATGATCCTCGGAATTCGGACTAGGCTCATGACTTACAAGTCGGATAGTATGTTAGACACGCTAACCGGTCAGATGCACACAGAACAGTAAGTTTTTGGATGATATATGCAGCTGGCAAACCTGGATTGACTAGACTTTCTAATCAACTGGTGTTTCTTTGATCAATTTGTGTTTTTTAAGTTGTTGGTTAGCTAGCTAACCTATTTACAACCCTCATCAGTATGCACCATTCCTCACCACTCAACTATCTTAGTCTTCACCATTATACTGTAGTAAATTGGTGGCAGAAGGCAAACTTTCTACTGCGGACCGTGTGAATAAGAGATCTTCAAAAGTTTAAAAGGTTCTATGATGGTCCTTGGTTGACATTAAGGGCAACCATAGAGAGGGAAACAATGTTGGTCCTTGGTTTGGTTGCTGAAAGAAATACATCCGTACATTTAGGGTGGAATGGGGCTGTAGGAGTACGCGTGCATGATACAGGAGGTGAAGGAGCAGGCAACTTCTTCTTTTAGGTGATGATGATAGAATATCGAGATAAAGACTACATAAAACACCATTGGATGAAAGATCCTTAAACAGATGGGTAAGTTTTCAATTTTTAGAGGCTTGCTCAATGAGTGAGATTTAGAATCAGCTGTTTCAGAAAGAACAGTTTTTGTCTCAGAAGTCATGGCCTGCAGATGTTTTTCGTTTCCAGATTTGAGTTGGTTGGGAAGTAAAAGTCATGGCTTTGAAGTATTATGCTTCAGTATCGACTTCTGGCGAGATGCCTGAATCATTTGTTCGTAGGTGAATCGTAGAGAAGATTTATTCTTTTTAAGGCCGCCTTAAAGAGAAGATTATGTGGCACAGTTGAACAAATTTGATCTTTGAATAATGCATGAACACATTTGCATCATAATATCATCACCGCCTTGAGTTTGTTCATTGGGATGAGTCCCTATCAAACTTCAAGCTGATCAAGCTTGATAGACCAACATTAGGCATGTTTTGCTTATAAAAAAAAACCAAGAAGATGGTATGCGAATCATAACACTATAATCTGATATATTCTAGCAAAATATTAATGTGCGAGTCACAATGTTTTCAATAACTTCTGTATGGGCCTTTTTATTTCTTGTTTCATGTTTCTTTGGAGTAGCTGTAAGGGTATTTGGATGTGGAAAAAACTGGAATATACGCTTTTTTGAGATAACACAAGATTTTGATATTAAACCATTGGCTGTGGCAAATAGGTGATTTCTTGTTTAAGTACAATAAGAATCTGTATGGATGAGGTGTCTGTACAGGGGACTTCACTTTAGTTGAGGGGTCAAAGCTTGCCAAGTACTATCCTTTGTTTGGAATGTCTAGATGGTCATTTACAAAAGTTTAAAGGTACTTGAAGGGGGGATTTAGGGGTCCAAAATCCCCAGTTCATTGTCGGGAGTAGTTTTTGGTCTAATTCTAATCAGCAGTTGGAAAAAGCACACTAATGCGTTCAGAGCTAAGGCTTACATTTGGGGCTGACAATCTTAATCAACTCTTTTTCTCCACTAACTTCCCCTTATATCTTCCACCTCTTCTGACTAATGCTCGAAGATCACTGAACAAATATAAAATTAATCCTTCAAACCACGGAGTTAGAAGTGTTGGAAATTAAATGTCCTTAACAAATATGGTAAGCTATGTCAGATGAATTGATTTCACTGATTAATCTGTAACAAGACCCACTTGTTCTCAGGAATTTGGACTGGGGCAGCTTATATATTGATTGGAAATGAGTCTTGATACTTTTGCCATAAACCGAACTTGAATCAGTATCAAGTGGATTGCTTTGGTCGAAGGGACTGAAATACATGTTCATTACTTAAATGATTTTAAGATTTTTTTGCAAAAAAGTGTCAAATACGTAGTCGAACTCTTTAAAAAGTGTCCAAACATTAATTTTCCAATACCTGGGATTCTAAATTGAAGGGTTTGAACTGAATTGATTTTGAATTGAAGGTATCTTGGGTTCGTCCCCTTGGCGGCTTTGAAAATATTTTTAAACTGAAGGGATTTCAAATTGAAGAAATTTTGCAGTTCTGGATCCATGCGCCCACCCTGTTACTGTCAGATTGCATTGGTTTTCTTTGCCTCTTTTTTGGTCCTTTATTTAAGTCGTTGAGGTGGTCAAAAGAGCCAAAAGAAATCTATGCTGAAAACGAACGAGTGCCTCAAACTTGTAGGAGCTACATAATATCCCTATTCTGCCAAAAAACCACATACATTTTGTCTAGAAGACTAACGAGCAATTATTATCTGGGGATTGTGATGTAACCTAGTGTGTGTTGTGTTATGAATCTTCTAGTACAGTGGTATATCGATCTTAGTCTAAATCTCTCCAAAAATATGGCTGGGCCACACCCCTGGTAGAGTGTAACATCTCCACTGCACCCCTCGTCTTGCCCTTACTCGTTGGTATCAGACAATCCGCTTCCTTTTTCTGTAATCTGCTTCATGCCCTTTCCTTTTTCACAGAGACGCCATCCTTTTTATGTTGGTAACAGTGCCAGGTTTCTATTCACTTTGGTTGTATGCTGGCTGCACAGCCCATAAGTTTGACCTGTTTATACATGTTATGGTTATTGCATCTTCGTTGTGTTGATCATTCTAGTAATGTATTTCCGTTGCATCTTTTTTCTAAACTCTCTCTTGCCACAGTATCGGCAAATGAGAAGGAAAGAACAAGATCGGGTCGCAAGGATGGACGCCGACTACCAGAGGCGGAAAGAGTTGGCAGAATTCAACATGAGGAGGGAGGAAAGACTAAAAGCCACAGAGGAGCGCACGGCGAAGAAGCGTTCGAAACGCCAGAAGAAAAAACAGAGAAAGAAGGAAAAGAAAAGCAAGTTGAGTGGCGGCGAAGAAGAGTGTGGAAAAGAAGAATCTTCGGACGATGACACAGACGCTGTTGACGATGAAGTGGTGAACTGAACAAAATCTTAGCACCGTAAAACTTTACTCCCGACCTTTTACCTCGTGGAGAGTCCTCGATTTATGATCCGATAATGCAGATTGGAGAATTTTCTCCCTTGAGGGTTGAACTAATGGCTTGATGTACCAGGGATGATGAATTGGTTTATACTTTATTCCATCCACAGAGAACAAACTCGGGAGTCTTCACTTCTGCTGAATAGCAAAGTTTGTATTGTAGCCCACATTATTCATTTCCTACTTCTCATCAAAGTAGATCTAAATAAGGCAAACATTATGCACCCCTATAGTGTACATATCAAGCAAAGCAGTTAGGGGAAGTGGGTGATCCACAGCACACCTAAAGTGGTAGTCCTCACCTAATGCCACTAACAGTAACAAGAGCAGATGGTCCAATTGGTGTAATACTAAGGCAACTCCTAAACCAAAGGCTGTAATAAGAAAAAAAAAAAAAACAAATTTGAAACGTTTTTGCTTCAACTTATTTTGAGGAATATGAAAGTTTTCAATGCGTGTATAAACAGATTTTTGCGATGAACTTAAGCGATGTCTGATTTTTGCGGTGGAGGAAATCAAGCTATCACTTCGTTAATCTTAGCCCATTAAAAATTTTAAAATCTTCATTATATATTTTAAAAAAAATGTATAAGTGTTAAGTTAAAAGTTTTTCAAACGCATGATGTATTACAAAAATGAGAGATAATAGTATTAAAAACGTGCAATTAAATAAGAAATTCGTTTATTTGCACAATTTTTGGTCATGTTTTTGTAACAAACAAATCATTCAATCAAAATTATAACAGAATGTGACAACCAAAAAGAAAAAATAATAATACTACAATGTGTACGGTAATTGAATTTATCATCGCCGTAAATATTATTATGGAATTTCAAACAGGAGGAAAGCAAATAAAAACACAAAGGGAGGAGTAAAAAATAAAATAAAAACAAGGCCCAATTGGCAAAGGCGTTTCAGATTTGTACCTCAAGTTACAAGCCGGTCATTATTCCATCTGCAATAGTTTCCGTTTATCAATTTCATCGTCAGAACCCTAACGGCGATGGCAGATTCTCACCGGATTTCCGTCCATCGCGCTCTCGGCGGTGGCGCCGGTCAGTTCCACCTCCCCTCCCCTCCCCACACCCCCCAAAAAAAATCGCTTGCTCTATACAAATCCATATGCATATGCGTTTACACTTACACCAAGCTTTGATCAACTTTTTAGCGTCATTTGATTACAATTACTATTCTTCATTCATTCCGATTGTCCACTGTTTTGTCCGCTAATTACATTGAATCACGTGATCTACACACGTCATTGTTTGGATTCCACATTGTCATTATTGTTTGATTGGATTCGAATGGAGTCTGTTTGTTGATTATTGTGGATTTGTGATTATTTGGCTGTATATATGCCGTTGCAGCTGCTGACATATTGTTGTGGAAAAAATGGAGTGGAGGTGTTGTTCTGCTTGTTGCTTCCACCATTCTTTGGTTCCTTTTTGAAATAGCTGGATACAATCTCTTATCATTCGTCTGCAATGTTCTGTTGCTCCTGGTTGTGATCCTCTTCTTCTGGGCCAAATCCGCGTCACTTCTAAACAGGTGTTTTTATTGCACAATCTGTGTGATTTATTATGGTCGTTTGTACGAGAGCTTTATAAGTAATCTGATTGTGGCGTGCTTTATGTTGCAATTTATTTTTCCATTAGTGCTTTTAACACTTTGAAATGTTGGGTTTGGAAAGTTTTGCTATGTGCTTCTCATTCTGATGAGTTTCTTGAAAATTTGTCAACAATGTGAACACAGACCTCTGCCTCCACTTCCTGATCTAGAGTTCCCTGAGGAATCCATTCTCAAGGTAGCTGATGGGATGCGAGTGTGGGTTAACCGCACTTTATCTGTTGCACGAGAAATATCAGTTGGTGGAAACTTAAAATTGTTCCTGCAGGTGTGCTAGAATGTCATAGTGCTGATATTATGTTGAAATAGATTACTATATACTCTTATTTCCACACATTATGTTATCGGTCGTCTAACGTGACTGTTGGCTTTTGACTCATTAGGTTGCTTTGGGCTTATGGGTGATTTCTTATGTTGGCAGTTTCTTCAATTTCCTTACACTGGTCTACATTGGTGAGCTTTTCTGCTGCTCGTTTCCCTATGAAAATAAAATAGCTATTTTGAGAGTTTGATCACTAATTTGGCAATCCATCTTCATTTACGACAGGGGTCGTTCTCAGTCTGTCACTCCCTATGTTGTATGACAAGTACCAGGATCAAATTGATGACAAGCTGATCGTAGCACACAAGTTCTTTCAAGCACAGTACAAAACCCTTGATGACAATATCTTGAGAAAGATTCCACTCCCTGTGAAGAAAGAGAAGAAAACTCAGTAGGCCTAATGGTACTCTCTCTCTCTCTCTATAGCTGATATTCATGCTTTGCATACCAGTTTTAGGAATTGCATCAGATGAATCTTTGATCTGGATTGAACAAATTATGAACAAGGACTTTCTTAATTTATATGCTTATGCCTCTACTAGACGTATCTTACCTTGTCCGGTTGTGAACTACTCCCTATATTAATAATTCTCCTCTTTGACTTCACGTGACAGCAATTAATACCACTACCATTTGTTTTGAATTTGTCTGTAATGCTATCAAGGGCTATTGCATACTTGGCATTCAGTGGTATAGAGCTCAGACCGAAAAATTATACTAAAGGCCGACTTCCCATAGTGGACTAGTTCCTAGGCACCTCATAGATAGTATTACAGTCTTTCTAGTCTGAGGGAGGAGTATATGATAGGAACTTTTGGCATCTCCAAAACATTATGCCTGTGTTCTCTGTGTTTGTGATAGTGTGGCTTTTCAGTTTGGGAGAAGCTATAGTTAATATATGGGGAACTAGTTTGTTCATAACTGCCTAGTGCATTACTCAGCTGAATCTTAGGCATTTGTTGTGTGGAAATACCCCCATCTTCCTATTAGTTTGTGAAACTAGGGTATAAAAGTTTTAGCATGTTTTCATGGTGGATGATTTGAAAGTTGTGTTTTTGCTTTGAATACTGCCCAGGCTCTAATGCTAATGGATGGATATCATATGTGGATTTGGAACTGTTTGTTTGACTCTACACTGATCGGTGATATGTTGATTTGAAACTATCTGGTGATTGAAGAAGGTTGGTTTCTGTTTAAGTTAGAGCATTCAATTCTGTAGGCTTTTGATCGACAAAGGGTTGATATAAACGGATATTAGCAAACTATGTATAGATTAGGAGAACGGTCTCTTAATTTGATGAAATTTTCTTTCCTCGCTGGTTTACTTTGAAAATGTCTGTGTCCTTAATAGCAGAGGACCAGGGCTAGTTGGCTGATGGGCATGTGCTTCGGATTATGTGTGAGTCAGCTGCAGGAGATTGTGTTGTGTGGGATAGTTTTGAATTTGAAGTACATATGCGTACTGATCTCAGTTTTCTGCTGCGCATGTTATCTCATTTTGTACAGTTAAACCTTTCCGAAAATATGGTACATTGTAGTTAAACATTGAAAAACAAAATGGATAGCAATTATCCATCGAACAACCCAACCATTGACGAATGAGGAGATAGTTGTTCCATTTTATAATACGACTAGATATAAAATACAGCCTGTGAAAGTGAAATGCTCAATGAAAAACAATGGAAATTGCCATTGTCAGATATTGCTTGCAATGTTGATACGCGTGCTAGTCTCAATCATTTTTACGTCGGTATTGTCTGCTGCGATTTATGTTATGTGTTGTACGGTATTCTCGGGATTGATTGGGGTTGGGCCATACAATTTGGTGTTTGAGGTGGCTTTCCATACTAAGCAGGATATTCGATTTTATACGTGGGAGATAGGAAGCTATATCCTCAGTTTGCTCACTATCAAGTTTTTAGGTGTGGGCTTTACATTTTGGTAAGGGAATATATCCCTAAACACCTTGCAATATCATGCGTATCCATCGACTATAGCAAATATCAAATACGTCCTTTGACTAGGCAAAATTCGAGCGGCTTTATTTTCTAACAACCCCCGCTTCCCAGTCTTCACCCACCACCAACCCACTCAGAGCCAAATCACCACTAACAGCCACACACCCTTCCCTATTTACCTTCCCCATTTCCCAAAAACCCACCGCTTTCTCCACATCACCGACAGCCTCTCCTCCTCCCACGAGCCAATCACCCCCACCACCACCCCAACCCCAACCCTTCGTTTCCCGATTCGCCTTCGAGCCCCGAAAGGGCGACGACGTCCTCGTCAAGGCCCAGGAGTGGCATTGCCATCCGCAACGTCCTCCTGCGGTGGCGCTTTGATGGAGATCCCCTAGGCATTGACCCGCTTCGCTGCATTCAGCAATGTCCTCCCCCGCCACGAGTAGGGTGGCGGCTGTGGGCTACGCTCTTGCCTCCGGCGTCCCCAGCATCTGCATTGCCACCTCCAGTCCCAGTGCCTCTTTCTAGAGAGTGTGTGCGTACGTGTCCGCCTAGATCTGCATGTTGCAGATTTGTATGTGTGCGTGTTAGAGTGTGTGTGTTGATATGTTAAGGGGTGATGGAGGTTGCTGGGGGTGAACGGTGGTAGCCTGGTAGGTGGTGGTTGTAGGTTTTTGTGGTTATGATCAGAGGAGGTGGTGGTGACCAGTTGATTGTTGTAGTGGTCCTGACGATAGTATTGGGTCAACTAACTGCTTAATGGGATGAAGGATAGTGAGTTAGCCCATTCCTTTGTTGAAATTAACAAATACGGTATGTTGATGTACATAAAGACGTACAAAATAGTAATGATGTTACAACGGAAGGGCATTTTGTGTCACAAATTCTTAAGATTCTGGATTGACAGGATTTTGGAAGTCGATGGGGTCGACTAATATTATCCGCTAACATTAACGGGTCTAAGGATTTTTTCCCTTTTGGTACTTATTGGATGATGCTAAGGTCAGTCTGGAAGTTGCTGACTTCCTGGAGTGGGGTCCGATGTTGAAGATATGGAGTTTGGCTCCTCTTGCTTAATATGTTCATTGAGAGATTTTTGTGAAAGTTAAATTAAAAAGAAACGTGTCGGTTTAGAGATCGGTGCATGTGTTTGGCTGGAAGTTATTTGTTTGCTATCCTTTCTCAACTTGTGCTACAATAAGAAGACTTTTGGATATAATAATGTCCAGAAGGAAAGGTCTATTCTTCTCCCAGTAAAACTTGTAAAAATTTGAAGAATGTCGGATCGGGGACAGGTGCACGAGTATAATAAGGCGCTTGGGAACCATATCATAGAGGAACCCATTCCCGGGCAAGATAACTGTGTTAAGTAGAATGGACTCTGGTTAGTCATAACACTATGCAAGAGTCTTACATTGACCCCCCTTCAATGAAGAATTACGGTGGAAGTAGATCACTCAAGAATCTCAAATTTCAATATCAATGTCTATCATTATTGGATATGGGATTCATGATTCCTAAAACAAAAGACTGAGAAAGAACTAAAGATTGGGAAGTTGAGTAATTGAACGCGTGAGTATGCATTTAGTCAGCAGATAAAGAATGAGAAAAGCATTCATCCTCCCTACTTTAACTACTTCGATGTGCTCCTTGGGTCTCTTTGAGAATCATGAATATGTTGCTTTATGATTAAGTAAGGACTTTATTCCTTATTTATCGGAATAAGCAGAAGACTTTTTGACATGTTATTGAACCACAAAGTTTAGTCAGTCACGCGACAGGCTTTTATGTCTTCTGCTTATTTTCCAACATGCTTGGTGTGTGTGTGTGTGTGTAATCTCGAATTGAAACCAAGGTTGTAGCATGTTTAAAAAGCCCAAGCTCAGACCGTGTTGATAACTTATGGAAATTCTGAAGGTGTTCTGAATGTGCAACCCCCTCAACGCGGCCCCCCTCCCAAATACCATAGGGCTGAGTATTTTGATTTGTATGTGGTGCTTCCCAGTGATTGAAAGTGGCCAAATGAATTAGAGTTCACGTGCTATATAGTTGTTGCTTGGTTTTGGTCATTTTCTCATGTCTTGCTGATTAAAGTAACGTAATGCGGAAATGGAGGTTATGAGCTCAAACACATTTTTTAAATGTTTGTAACTACTTTCAGGTTCTTTTCTCTGGAGACTGAATGCTGGTATCAATGTCAAACTACCATCAGCATGGTGAACCAGGATTGACTGCCAGTTGCTTTGGAGAATGCAACTCTTCATGGTTCTTTACTTGTTGGCTAACGTGATATATTTTGGTCTATGGTCCTTGTGTCCACTGGATAAATTAGTGCTCTCACAGTGATCTTGATTTTGGTACTAGAACTTGAGGTTTAAAAGCATTGGATGTGTCGAGCGATTCTTTTGGAAGTAGTTATCTGTAGCTTTACGTGCAAATGAAACCCTTCGAATGCTATTATCTACTGACAAGCTAGCCATAAGTTGACCTTCTTTTTCGGTTGCAGCCATAGATCTTTTTCTGATTCCAGTTTCCATTCAACTTTACAGATTTAAAAGTGCAACCCTCTTTAGTTTTTGTACCAGACATGATAAGTACCAACTATATCTACCGATAGATGGATCAAATTTGTTGGTAGCGTGGAATAATAATTTGAATTGCTATCAAGTTGGTTTTGAGGGTTTTATTCGTTTTACTGGTTTATCTTAAATCTATGTCCTTCGAAGTTTACTTCATTGTAGCAAAACAAATACTGAGACGATAAAGAGTTTTGGGAAAATGTTATTCTGACTATTTCCAACTGACATTTTGGGTAATACCCTTAGTAACGATACAGGGCAAAGTTGTATAGTTCTCACCAAAACCAATTTGTCTCTCTTACTTCTCCATGCACACCACCGTAAGGTGCCAAACTACCAATTACACCAACTCGTACTTGGCTTTGTAAAGCAACACTAATCTGTAGGCAGCTAAATGCCAAGTTATAGACGAAGCACACGCCGAATGACCAAACCAAGTTACACCGGAACTGAAGGCAGTATGATCTAGGAACATTGTACACAGCTAGGAGTTTATTACAATGAGAACTGTAGATGGATGAAGAGGAGCATCACCTCAAAGTACATTTGATTTGGTTTACTGGTCGGAGCTCATGCAACCTTAGGAACTGGACTGGTTTCCGAAGGTAACGTGACTGATCGTAGCAGCTCCAGTGAGGACGCAAGCCCCAAAAAGTGAGAGAGAATAGTGTTAGCTGATGCCTGCCCACAAAAAAGAAAGAAATATGAACAGAAGCAACAAAATTGTAACTTGTCATCTACTATTGCTCGTTATTAGTGACAGCACTGTTTTAACAAGTTAAATGCAAAATTGTTTACACCAAACGCATGACAGATGTGGGTATAGACTTAGCTCATTTGGAAGTGAACATTCCTCTTGAGTTTTGGCATGAAAAATGACTCCCTAAGTTCACTTTAAATTTTTTGCTGGTTCTCAAGTTATAACTATGGGGTTAGATACAGAAGAATACCTGCACCAAGAAGACGTCCAATGCAAGAACAGGACTGCTTCCAGGAGCAATACCCTGGTAATAAGGATTAGCTGAGGTGGTGAGAGCCTTGGCCACAAGTAGTCCAACTGTGGCTTGCATGCCAAGAATAGCAGCACCCATTCCCAGAAGGTTAACGACTATGCCGTTTTTCAAGCTTTTTACAACATCAGCACGAGGAGGAGCCTGGAAAGTACTAAATATTCAGTACACTAGCTAGAACTCGTTCAACAAGATATATTAGAATATTACTTCAACTACCCTAGCAAAAGGTGTAATGCAAGGTGGCCACCTGATTGCACGCTTGCACCAAAGGTGCATGTACTTGAATGGGGTGTCATAACAGGTACGCAGAATATGCCTACCATTAACATAGTAATAGAAGGAAGGATGGCACGATTACAAGATCTTAAAAAAGAAGCAGAAAAAAAGTAAACCTAGCAGGCCAGCAATAATGAACCAACAGGAACGTTAAGCGAAGTATCCTATATAAAAGACGCATATCAACATAACGCTCCGGAAGTCATTTTGTATTGGTAATAATAGCCTTACAAACAAACAGCAATGCTGCTTTCCCCAAATTTTTATCCAAAAATCTTACTATTGAATGCATAATAGCAGTGGATCCTAGACTGAGGATTGACCTCAGTTGGAAGTTCAAAACTTGGGACAGTAATTATGGGAAGAGTAGCTCTAAAGTTTGTGTCCAGGTTCTGACCAGAGACCGAGGATTAGAAGTACACTCCTTCAGTGGCCCAAAAAGGATGAGGATATTAATTTTTGCCTACACACTCCTCCATTCTTGAGTGCCCCGGGTTCAGGTTATATCCCATAGATTTACTGGAAAATGAAAAAATGCACAAATTGTATAATGAAAAACAGACCAAAAGCCTGCCATATTTAAAGCAAAGAGGTATACTACATATGCAACTATATGACCTCAGCTGAATTAATCACTCTCCAATATTATGCTACTCGTGGTCATAATTATGCCAGTACGCCTTCATTCATTATTACAACCAACTTTCAACTTGAATCATATTGCTCATTTTCGCTTTTGTGCGATTTTATGCTTGTTATTGAACAAACCCACCTTGTCTTGCCAGATGCTCATTTTGAGATTGGCAACAAATGTATTTGTAGTGACAAACAAATGCCACTAAAGCCTTAACAGGATTAGGACGTATTCTACTTAACAGCAGCTGATCTCCCTCCCACTGTCAAACCAAAATCCACTCAACTCCTTTCTCCAATCACTAATGACACGTGCAGCAGTAACTGTAATCAAGCAGGACCTCCCCATAACGCTGTCTTATCTGAGACATCCATCAACTCATTCCATGCCATTCCCGCTTGCAACTTTTGCCCATAATAACCTGCCACTCCGAGTACCTCCAGAGCCACTTCCCAAGAGGGCTTGATGAAAAATTCTGAACACCTTAATTCGCTGATCGTGCACTGCCAGAAGCACACCTGCTTCCATTCCACCACTAAGCGCCTTAAGAATCGTTATTAACTTTCCAGAAACAGTCCCTTTGAGCTTGTGCTAATTGCATTTAACTTTTATCAAGCCAAATTATTGCTTCATCTTTGCCTCAATGCTATTATTCTCTATCCACCTTCAATTTTGCTGAGTGTCTCTTCATGATAAACTAACTGTCAATACACTGTACTTGTATCGCTCTTGCATGCACATATAATCATGAAATAGAACTCCTCTTTAGCTCAAACATGTGAGTGTCAAACTACAAAGAGACCTACTATTGCAGTACCAGCCACCATGGCATCAGAAACAGACATCATAAAAGGAGAAAGAAGAGGAGAGTTTCTAACAGTAAAGGAAAGATGGCAACATAGAACAAATTTCTTGTATTTCCAAATGGATGTCGATAAGGACACGCGGGCGTGGAAGTAGCTCCGATCATGCTAGTAAACTGTACAAATGTATTTTATGATAGTGATGTGCGGAGGACCAGGTGGATTGTTATGAACACATCCTTCCCTCTTAAATTATATTTGCTGTTATTGTCCGCTGAAGGTAGCGATGCTTCCATAAGGAAAGGCAAAAACTGGAATCCTCCTAGTCCTTACACGTGTATATTACTCTCTCTCAAAATATTCCATTTTCTCAAGTTGCAATAATAGATTTGGCTTTGTCATGAAACAAAGGGAACATAATACCTAGCATAGATAGGGTTTTCTGAATGATAGAAATGTCTTCACAGTTTATCAACATTGATGCACATACCTTTGAAGGGTCATTGGCAGTTCTGCGAAGCTTATCAGACAGACGAATATACCCAAATGACCAAAACACAGAAATGAAAGCAGCCGCAATACCGCCAGCAGTAGCATAAAATGTAGCCGGTGACGTGATCTTCCCAGTGATTATAACAGAAAATGAAAGGATCACAGCAGCTACAATTGTACACACCAGCTGTCCCCAGAACCCGAAACTACCCAACCTCTTGAAATATCTCGATGTACGTTCCAATCTCTTAGCAACCTGCAGCATTATCCAAGACAAAAACCCGTAATTGTTGAGAATATACCACAGAATTTTATAGCATAATCAAGATTGACTATCTAAATAAAACAAGAAATTGTCTTCACAAATCCTGTATCTTGACCTTCAAATATTCTTACCGAACCAATGAATTCTAATGGCATTTGCATCTAGATAAGAGAAGAAAATCATAATTGAGAAACCAAAAAGTGCAACCAACTTTCAATAAGAGATGGGAACCCATATTCCCCCACCTAAATTGAACTAGCCCCTTACATTTGACTTTTGGCAGCACTTGAATTGACAACTTTGCTCAATCGTGGGTGAACAGAACTTTAATGGGCTACTTCACAAGTGGAGCGGAAATATAAATTCCCTAATAAAGACTCATATTGACAACAAATTTTACTTCAAAGCATGCAGTACATTACAGTTACCTATTCAACAACATAAATCCAATTTTGAAATTCAACATTGTTCTTAACAGCAATGTATTAGAATTTGAGCGAACTCGGTCAACCAACAACTCTCAGGCTAACAAACATCACAAAAAACAAAAAGACATGTTCTAATTGGACTACAGCACCAATAAAACCCTAAAACCCAAAACGTAGAACCCCAATTTCATTCAGTCCTACAAATCAGATTACACTTGGGTGTGCGCGTGTGCATTGTGGATGTTTGCTAAAATATGCATGTATGCGTTTAGCAATTGTATGGGGTGGGGGGGGGGGGGAGAGAGAGTACCTGAGCGAGTTTGGCGTTGTCGGAATCGTCGTTTGGGGAAGTGTAAGCGGCGGACGCAGCAGCCGAAGCGAGTGGATTCGTTCTGCGATTGAGAGTAATGTGACGCGAAGATAGATAGGTGGAGGTAGTACAGGACAGAGGTTGATGAGAAAATGAGGAGAGTGAAGACGGGAGTTTAAAGGAGAGGGTGGGTCGGTGGCGAATGAACGGCAAGGATTTAGCCCCGAGCGGTGGCGACGGCAACGGAGCCGGCGGCGGTGCGGTACCGGAAAGGGATGCCGGTAATAGCAGAGTTTGCATAGCTAATGCTTAGAATAAAGAGTACACCGTACAGGGCGCAGCTGTGGCGGTTTTAACAAGTAAAGCTCCGATTCTCGGAACTTTAATTGCTTTTTTGTCTTTCTGGTCTGACCCAAACAATCATACAGTTTTTCCTTAATTGGTACTAGTATTTATCTAAGAGTAGCCAAACATGGAAACAATTTTACTAAATTGTTAAATTTGATGATAATATTTGGACAATTGAATCCCAATATATTATATATTTTATCAACTCAACTCCGACACTCACGAGCGTTTTAACATCAAAACACTTCTGAAGTGATTGTGCAGATAAAAAAAAGTTTTTTTTTTTAAAGTTAAGCTTGCATTTAGACATCATTTAAAACCTCGACAATTTTAAACTGATAATTATTATTTCTAAACTTGATTTTGGAGAGAGAGCGAGAGGACAGCGGAAGAGGAGGAGGAAACAATGGCGGTGACGCTGTGGGGGTGGGGAGAGACAAGAATGGAGAATAGTGTGTGGAGAGAGAGAAATGGGAGAAGAGTTCGGGTTGGGGGGGGGGGGGCGCAAATCGGCAATAAGAGGGGGCAATGGTGTGACGGTAGCTTGGCACAGCCGATGGTAGTGATGATAGTGGCAAATTTGTCCTTGAAAATATATTTATATCACTTGAAACTTTTCAGTTTTTTAAATTCAGCTAACTCGTATTTGAAATATAGATGTTAAAAAGTGTTACTTTTGTAAATGATATTTAATAAGATATCATTATTTTCACAATTTAAAGAATGGTAGACAATTAAGAAATCAAACAAGCCCTTTAAACTGATAATTTTAATAGATTCAACATGCTTGCTGACATCAGCTGTTAACTAAGAAATTAAACAAGTCCTTTAAGAAAGAGATCCCTCAGCCCTTGACTGAAACAGAAAGGAAGAATTTTAATAACAGCAGAAAAGGAGTCAAAACGAAAAAAGAATATTGAAATTGTTTCAACAGATCCGGACAAAAATATCCATATGGAGAACAAAAAAAGGAAAGAAAACTATTTATCTACTTATTTATGCTATTAAACAACAAAGTGAAACATGAAGAAGCAATCAGTAGCTAAAGTTCATTTGACATGCCGTAAGAAAGAAATATTGCATACTTTACCCCAAATGGATATTGAAGCGATCGTCGGATTTGAAGTACGATTTATCATTGTTTTTGGTATAAACCAAGTCTCACGTGACGCGCATGCTCAAATGTCTGTCTATAAAATCTCAATAGATTTTCTATTTTTGGTCTGCTTGATGCAATTTTAGAACATCTAGAGCTAATTTATGATTTGAACTATAAGGTTCTAATTGAAATAATGTAGTAAATCATAGGAAGTTGAATGCAATTAACCCTATGATCTTTGCTGCAAGAAAACTCTTAAACCCACTTATCACACAACTAAGTGCGAATCCAGACCATACTTTCTCAATGCTGAATGAAGAATCAGAAAAAGAAAAGAAAGAATAAAGAGTGTAAAGAGGAAAGGCAAAGCCATGCAAGGCCTTGATATCTTTCCTTTATTTGGCTTCTAGATAACATTATTAGCTCATTTTCTAACGGCTTAAATTTTTAGAGCATATGGTAATTTAACATGGTATCAGAGCTCTGATTTGTCAAGATCTTGGGTTCAATTCTTTCCGCTTATATATTTGATCCCCTTCTGTCTTGATCCGTCTCTTCACGTGCAATCAGGGACTTGCACGTGAAGGGGAAATATTGGGCCCGATGGTAACTTAACAGCTTCTTTGGCTACATAATTCTTGAATGGTAGGAAGGCGACTCCAGCCAAGAAACTTCGCATCAGCTCAGGTACTTCAACCCCCCACGTCCTCTTTCTGGTAATTCTCAAGAATGCAGCACATGGTCCTCCGATCCTCTCTGTTGCTGTTGGGGTAGAATTCATTAAATGGACCACATACTGCTTGACCTGCTCATTGTTCTGCAAAAAAAAAAATCATTAGTAAACTTGCAACGAGAGATTTGTTCATGATCTAGACTAGTGGAGTCGGTACGTTTTGAATAGGGCATGTGCTCGATCAGTAACCTTTGGATGCAACACAAGTTCTCTGTACATTTATCAAAAGGGATCGCTTAACTGGTCAACATGGTTGCAAAAGGAGTCACTAAACTTGGTAAAGACAGTCGCTAATAAAAGATTGTATTAAATGCCAAAAAGATTTGGCAACCGCCAAGGTGGTCACTATAATGGTCAACGAGATCGCTAAATTTAACAATCGACCTGACCTTTAGCGATCGCATTTGCGGTCGTTAAAGGCGATTAGCGACCTCCATTTACGCTTTAGCGGTCAAGCCCTTAGGGCCACCATTTACGCTTTAGTGACCGTGACCGGCAATCGCTAAAGCCTCTGTTTTTTGTAGTGCGTGAACGACTTCTCCGCTTTGCATTATGTTAATTATATTGTCCATTATACGGTGGTAAGTTTTTGTCCAACTTTACGCAATTGTGAAGCATTCAAGCAGCTCCGGAGAAGACAAGATTAGTCCTTGCCGTTCGAAAGAAATATGCCAAATGGTGGTAGCAAAGTAAAGAGATAAAGTAGTATCTTCCTTTAATGGAAGAGGGTGGCAGGGACATAGTTGTTGTCATACTTGATTCAAAGTAGAGCGGTTTGAGTAGCAAAATCACAACCATAATAACAACAAGACTAAGAAGTTACGATTGGCCCATTCCACCAGTACCAAAATGTCTGCTAGCCCTTTTCAATTTTGATAGTTTTTCACTTGTAAGGACAGTCCCAGATTCTAGTCTTCTTGTGCTTCCACCAGAACCAATATGTCTGCTAGCCCTTTTCAATTTTGACAGTATTTTGCTTGATTAGGCAGTCACAGATTCTAGTCTTGTTGTGCTCACTCTCAACATTTGTTGCCTCCCTTTTCTTATCCCTTAGTCACGGTGGAGTTCAGTTTCTTCATTTAAACGATAAGTTTAAGAACATCAGATACATATATAGCATCAAATGGGGATCACGGACAACTGACAATCAATATTTTCCAAGGATTCTATGGCTTGGTCCTACATCAACACTCCATTTGATTTTGATATGAGAATGGAACTCGTTCTAACGAGGTATGGATGCCCACAACACTATGCTACCTTTGATAGAGCATATAAACTAGAGTGTGGTGGTACAAATAGGAACTTAAAGTAAATGCAGTAACTAGGTGTCTGCAACTTGAGAGTTCTAGTAGAATGCATAGTTTAAATATGGGAAAATTGCGTAAAATATCCCTGTGGTTTGGGGTCGTTGCAAAAAGACCCCTCCCGTTACAAAATTTGCAAAAAGACACTTAAACTTAAAAAAGTGTTACACCCGTCCACTTCCGTAACAGAATGAATAAAAAGTCTAAATTGTCCCTCCATGTTGTAACAACGCGAAACATGAAGTTACTGTTAATGGAATGAAGCCAACCTCTGTTGCAGCTCGTGGCAGTGGATCAAGATGGTGGTGCCGGCGCAAGTATGAGGTTGATGGCAGGGCTGGCAGGCGGCGACGCTGGTCATGGTGGGTGGACAAGCTAGTGGCGAGCGTCAAATTGGGCTTGATCAAACCCTAATTGCAGATTTAGGTTCCTCCCCCTTCCTCCCCGAATGGTCTTGGTTTTGGATAGGCTAGGGTTTGGTTGTTGAATCAGGTTGGTGGCAGGCGGAGCAATTGGTTATGGTTGATGGCAGGCTTGGCGGCGGCGCAAGTCGCTGGGGTTGATTGCGGGGCGAGCGACAATGTAAGAGGCGAGGGAGATACCGGGGATGCGACGCGACATAGAGTTCGCCGTTGGTGGAAAAGACTGGTGGTGGCGACGAAATTGGCTCCAGTTGATGAAGGCACTAGCGACGGCAGGCTGGGTGGTGGCGGTAATGGGCAGCGATGGTGGTAGATGGGGCTGGGTAGTGGCCGAAATTGGCGAAAATGGTGGTAGATGGGGTTGGGTGGTGGCCGAAATGGATGGCGATGAAGGTAGATCGGGATGGGTGGCGGCCGAAATGGGCGGCAACGGTGGTAGACGGGGCTGGGTGGGGGTGGCAGCTAGGGTTTTGGTTGGTGAGGTGGTGGCTAGGGTTAGGGTTTGATTGGCATGGAGAAGAAGCTGGGACTTGGGTGGGAGAGGAAAAAAAAAGGAGGGTAATTTTGTCTTTTTAATATATTAAAATATATCAAACGCGTTTTTGAGGAAAGTGAATATGACGCTCCGTTAATTTGGACGATTTTTCTAACGGTCGCAACAAAATGAACACCACAGGTGTCTTTTTGCAAATTTTGTAACGGGAGGGATTTTTTTGCAACGACCCCAAACTACAGGAATATTTTACGCAATTTTCCCTTTAAATATTATGCATAATGCATGATGTAAGTACTTCTCTTTATTTTCGTTCTTTTGAGGATAGGAATTTAGTTTAGTACCAAATGTTGAAGCAATTATCTCTGGTGTTGAAGGATAGCAGTAATAATTATTGATGCAGTTAGGACAATTATGTATGACATTGTTTACCTAAGGGACATTAGCAACTAAAAGTGCGGATCTAATTTGCGTATGCATAGTAATTCTCAAAAAGAATACCCCAATTATATCATCAATATCATACTACGGTGATAACTTATAAAAGCACGCCATTTACACCGAGTACAGTCTACATACGATGGAGGTAATGTTTGCACTCCAGTTCTACTTTGTTTCACACGTGTCTGAGTTGCAATCTCATCTAAATTGACTCCACAACCTAAAACAGATAACATAGAGAGAAACCTCAAGAATCCTTACGGCTTTGACACAACAATTGCACAAATTCAAATTTTACAACAAGTTCGAAGTTAAAAGACCACTTACAATCTAATCTCCACTTTTATTAAACTAAGCATTAAAATTTCAAACGTATGAAAGGGAGTATTTACAAAACTATAATGCCAAAAATGCAAACGACCCTATTTCCTTGAAATATCACCCTAAGTAAAACTTAAAACCGGTAAGGACTGTGCACAAAAATGGGAGGAAGTGAACAAAGTCAATATTGGTTGGACTCAGCTACTCTGCATATCTGCCGGGGTCCAAACATTTCATGATGTCTTGTAGCAGAGACATAAAGATTCCTCTCTGATTTTCCTCCCTAAAATTATGCAGGGAACGTTAGTTTGCAAAGGTTTAACGGAGTTTTGACAGAAAGCAGTACAATACTAGCAGTTTCACTGCGTTTCCCGATGCTCATTATGTATATGTCCCGTTTTTATCAACTTAGCAAAGTATCAAACAATCCCTGGATCAGAGTTAAAACAGAGCCTTTCTGCTCTCTGCTCACTTCCACCTCTCCCTGCATCTCCCAAAAACTTTCCTGCATTTTTGATCTTCCTTTCACTCTATAGTCTATTACCCAAAAGCCTTGCTGTTTTGGTCACCAAAAACATCAAATCTATAGTTGTTCACCTTCTCTCTTTCTCTCTCTGTGGGCTTTTCTTGTTCATCTTTATGAATATGGAAGGGAAGGTGAGAGATGTGTAAGCAGAACAAAGAGCCATCATGAGCTTGATTAGGACCAAAGAAATCCTTCCCTTATGGAGATTTTCTCTGTTTATTACTTTCTTGGTGCATTCTTGTGCTCTGAACCCAGATGGGGCTCTCTTGCTTTCGTTCAAGTATTCTGTTCTCAGTGACCCATTATCAGTTCTTGATAACTGGGACTACTCAGACCAAACACCATGTTCATGGAGCGGCGTAACCTGCGCCCAAATCGGAACGCCTTTCGGCACGCCGGAGATGTTTCGTGTCATCAGCTTAGTCCTCCCAAACTCTCAACTTCTTGGTTCAGTTCCAGAGGATTTGGGTTTAATCCAACACCTACGTAGCCTTGATCTCTCCAGCAATTTCTTGAACGGGACACTACCCAGTTCACTCTTCAATGCCTCAGAGCTTCAAGTACTCTCTCTCTTCAACAATGTCATCTCCGGTGAGCTCCCGGAGTTCATCGGAGGGCTAAAGGGTCTTCAATATCTCAATCTATCCGAGAATGCATTAGCCGGAAATTTGCCAAAAAGTCTAGCTTCTCTACAGAATCTAACCGTTCTTTCTTTGAAAAGTAACTACTTTTCCGGCAGTATTCCTAGTGAATTCCAATCCGTTGAGGTTTTAGACCTGTCTTCTAATTTGTTCAATGGGTCTTTACCCCTAGATTTTGGTGGAGAAAACCTGCGGTACTTAAACCTTTCTTACAATACACTTTCCGGGTTAGTTTCCCCAGAGTTCGTAAAGAAAATCCCAGCAAATGCCACGATTGACTTGGCATTCAACAATCTCACTGGAGAAATCCCACAATCTTCAGCCTTATCCCAGCAGAACAGGGAGTCGTTTGTTGGAAACATAGATCTGTGTGGCAAGCCACTCAAAAACCTCTGCACAATTCCTTCCACACTATCCACTCCCCCTAATGTCACTACTAACACTTCCTCCCCAGCAATTGCAGCCATACCCAAATCAATTGACTCAACCCCTGTAACAAACTCTCCCGGAGCCCCAATAAATCAAACACAACACGGTCTAAAACCAGGAACGATAGCGGCAATCGCGGTGGGCGACCTCGCAGGTATTGGGATCCTAGCTATGGTAGTCCTCTACGTGTACCAACTCAAGAAGAAAAGAAAAATCCTCACAGACAAAGAGATTCCTGACACCAGCGTCAACAAAGAAGAACACACGAAAAGTGTCCCTACTTGTTGCTACCTGAGCTTAACCAACGGCGGAGATACATCAGAGGCGACAGAGTCAGAGCCGGACGGCCATGAAATTGACAAAAGTGGCATCATCTCAATGGAGAATGAACTGGAGCAGCAGAAGTATAAGAAGGAAGCTAGAACATTGGTGATGGTGGATGGCGAGACGGACATTGAGCTGGAGACACTGTTGAAGGCTTCCGCGTATATATTGGGGTCGAGCGGGCCGAGTATAGTGTACAAGGCGGTGCTCGAGGACGGGACGGCGTTCGCGGTAAGGAGAATCGGAGAGAGTGGGGTTGAGAGGTTGAAGGAGTTTGAGAGCCAGGTGAGGGCTATTTCAAAGTTGCGGCATCCCAATTTGGTTCGTGTTCGAGGGTTCTACTGGGGAGAGGATGAGAAGCTTGTCATCTATGAGTATGTCTCCAATGGAAGCTTAGCCAATACTGGCCACAGTAAGCTCTCTTCCTTCCTCTGTGTGCACGTTTGAACTACTTTTTCTCACCTTCTAACACCAAATTCAGCTCAAATGAAACACAAAAATTCCATGTTCTTTGTTGTACTCAACAGAAGAACATATTTTTGATTCTGACCATAAGTTTCTACAGATTCTTTGAAGGCGATAATAGTAATTTATGGCGAAAATTCGACATTTTTTTGGCAAATTCTGAGTTCCTGGAATGTTCAGCATTATCGTTAATTCATCATTCCGAAATTTGAGCACTATAAAAACCTAAAAACATTATGCTTGAGAAACTGGATCATAGCTCCCCCACTGTCATTTTCTTTTCATGGCACTGTCTGTGGCTCCCGATAATTGTTCCTGGGGGTGGGGATAACCTTCGAGTGCACCAAGAGAAAGCACATTACAAGCCAAATTCATGTGACAGAAAAAGACAGGTTTGCATACATATATCGGTATAGACATTAACACACACACATATCCGGACACTGTACGAGTGTCCATAGGTATGTCATTACCTATAGGCGATGGCGCTTAATGGTCTGTTTTTATAATTCTTCCTCCGCATGCTTTGTCAAAAAGAGCTTATTAGCTGCAGTTCAGCACCGCAGAAAGTGGATAAACTTGCTCTATATATTTTCCTGTTTTTGCACTCTTAAGGCAGTATATTTGTGTCTGATAATATGATCTGTAATTACTACAAGAGCTCCTGAAGAGAAGTAATTAGTTTAAACTAAAAAAGA
The DNA here is from genome assembly GCA_033070095.1 of Escallonia herrerae. NCBI lineage: Eukaryota > Viridiplantae > Streptophyta > Magnoliopsida > Escalloniales > Escalloniaceae > Escallonia > Escallonia herrerae. Next base: position 195,849 of record JAVXUP010001027.1, read on the forward strand.
TGTATACATACAAGGTTTATGTAGTCAGCGTACACGGACAAAGAAAGCACTTGATTCACTGATAGCGAAGAACGAATATATATATATAAACCTTTAAATTCTCCGCAACTGCACTCTAAGACAAAAGATCAGATATCAAGAAACAAATGTTGTACCATGTTTAGAGCTGTAGTACAAATTATGTCAAACCCGAAAATAATAAATGACTCAATTATTATTTTTTTTTTCCAAAATGTCGTTCACAAAACTTGTGACAGGCCGGGTGCGGTGCTTAGTTGAAATAGAATATGATGCATTACAACAACAATACTTTGCAGATCCTTGTGTGATCAGGAAATTAGACCTACGAATCCCTTCAAAAAGGACATCCCTATAATACGGAGTATTTAGATTAGGAAATACTAGTGGGCTTTTCTCTCGGATTCTCACTCACTTTTTTCATTTCCTTTTTACTTTTATGAATATCAGAAAGGATTGGCTCGTCTCCACGTCATCTGTCTTTCCAAGTCCGGCTCAAGATCGCAAGAGGAGTGGCCCGGGGCCTAGCCTACATCCACGAGAAGAAACAAGTGCATGGCAATATAAAACCTAGCAACATCCTCTTGACACCCGATATGGAGCCCATCATCAGCGATTTCGGGCTCGACTGGCTCCTTTCGGGCAAGCACGGCTGCAAAACAGACGGCCCAGCTCGGCATTTTGGTAGCCGAAGATCTACGTGCTCTCGCGACAGATTAAATGACCTCCCAATCGGTGGCAGCCCTTATACTGCGCCTGTTGGATTCATGGGGTGCACATCTCCATTTCATGCACCCGAGTCACTCAAGAACCTTAAACCCAGCCCCAAGTGGGATGTCTACTCGTTCGGGATTTTGTTGCTTGAACTTTTAACTGGGAAGGTCTTCTCGGACAGGGAGTTGAGTCAGTGGGCAACCGGCTCGGTGGTCGAGGACAAGGACCGGGTTTTGAGGATGGCCGATGCGGCGATCAGAGGGGATGTGGAAGCCAGGGAGGAGATCACCCTGGCATGCTTCAAACTAGGGTTCAGCTGTGCTTCACTGGTTTCACAAAAGAGACCTTCCATGAAGGATGCACTCCAAGTTCTTGAGAAAATGCCATTTCCTTCACTCTACTGATAAGGATTGGGGCCCAAAAGCTACCGTTTGGATTAAAATCTAAAGGGTCTCCACTTGGCTCTTTTTGACAAAAGAAAAAGGTTGGCCGGATAAAGAAGAGGGATGGATGCTGCATTCACCGATGATGATTAAAGTGTTGCATGTTGGACTGATTTAATAAAGTTGTTATTATAGTACATAATAATTAGAGAAGAATTTCCTTTTTCCCCTTTTCTATGTTGATAAAGTGTCATGCATGGTTAAGGTATGACTGCATTGTTTCACCAAATTTGGAATGGGGATTTGGAATTTTAGGGGATTTGTTGCGAGCATAATTGACGCTGACCGGTCTGGTTGAACACCCAACAGCTCCATTAGATCTCGTTTTGAGATACTTTATTTTAAACATAAATGGATAAATACATTATCACCGAGTTACGTTCATGAGTCTAGGGTATATACCACTCTTGCGTCATCGAGGCAAGAGCAAAAATTGACGGAGTACCTCGTCTTGGCAAGGGCATTAGCACACGCATTGGTCTTCCTATGAGTTTGAATGATCTCCACTTCGTCGAAACTCGAGCAAAACTCACAATTGAAGCAAATTTTGCATATTATTGAGAAGTCAGGATACATTCGAGATTTAAGTGTTCTATGATAATTTTGCGATGAATTTGCAAGTATCGTGATATAGATTTTGAATGTTGTTACTATGACTGCAATCCTTGATTCAAGCACTCAAATTGTGGAAGAAGGGTCCATTCTTAATGATATGGTCCACGGCCACTCGGATGTCCAGGTTAACTTCCAATTTCAGGATCCCATAGCCATGGGATGACAATGAATATTCTCTCCCTTTTAGCATGTTTGCAATTCATTCTGTCTAAAACCCTTTTTCCTCTTCCTCGGCTCATACGAGGACCAAGCCCAATTTTGGTTATCGAGTGAGCGTGGTCGGGATGTGGACACCCACCCATTTGCGTGCGCTGAAAATGAAGCCCATGATGATTGTGTACCAACCGAAGATTCGGGCCACCCTATGGACCCAACCCAACTATCCCAATTGATGTACATTACACAGCACGACCCACAGGCCACGATCATGCAACCCAGTTCGCAATCAAAGGTTTGTCGGTGGATCCCCGTCTGTTTCCGAAACCTCGGATCATATTTTCCGGAGAGGCTGCACTGCAGCTGCTGCTTCCCATCAGGAATGGGAATCTTCGGCTCAACCCAAAAAGAGGCCCAGCCCACCACCAAACAGATCTTCATCCTGTCCGGCCAGAGCAACATGGCCGGCCGCGGCGGCGTCGACAGCCACAAGCACTGGGACCGCGTCGTTCCTCCCGAGTGCCGGCCCGACCCGTCCATCCTCCGGCTCAGCGCCCGCCTCCACTGGGAACAGGCCCACGAGCCGCTACACGCCGACATCGACACCAAGAAGACCTGCGGCGTGGGGCCCGGGATGTGCTTCGCCAACGCCGTCAGGGAGCGCGTCGGGCTCGTGGCACTCGTCCCCTGCGCGGTGGGCGGAACCGCCATCAAGGAGTGGGCCCGGGGCAGGCACCTGTACGAGAACATGGTGAGGAGGGCCAAGGCGGCCGCGGCGGAGAGATCAGGGCGGTGCTTTGGTATCAAGGAGAGAGCGACGCCTCGTCTCAACACGATGCCGAGACGTACAAGGCTAATATGGAGAGATTGATTCACAACATACGCACAGATCTTCAATTGCCTTCGCTTCCGATTATCCAGGTACTCATTTCATAAGTACTTCTCCTGCTTCTTTTTTCCTTTTGGGACGGATTCAGAATAAGTTAATCTCCATGAATAATTGAACTGGGTTTGTTGATGATTAGATTGCCATGTAATTGAATTGGGTTATGAATAGGTGGCGATTGCGTCGGGAGATGAGAAGTACATTGAAAAGGTGAGAGAAGCTCAAAAGGGGATAGATGTAGCAAATGTGGTGTGCGTGGACGCCAAGGGGCTGGAGCTCAAAGAAGATAATCTGCATTTGACGACGGAGGCGCAGGTCCAACTTGGTCGGATGTTGGCCGATGCATACCTCACCCATTTTGCACCTCAACTGCCGCTATCTGCTCCTTGAGTCTTCTTGGCTTCCACTGTGTGTGTGTGGGCTTGCGTAGACCATAAGATGCTTGGGTTTTGATACACGCCGAGAATTTAGGCCCGGGTTGTGCAGCCTGTAGTCCCCCATCTATCTATACTGTAACCTAGATCAAAGCCCCAGGTCATTACCAAACTAGCAGCAGTATTTCATCAATAAAATTTCTAGATTTTGGTAAATTCGTAATATTATGCCTAATTTTGTTTGTAGCTGGGATGGCTCTGTTACATCCATGTTAGTGAAATGTTTCTCCTAAAAACAGAAGAGAATAATAATAATCAAGACCCCTTCGAAACGATTTCTCTAACGCATGGTGAAGCCAAACTCTACATGAGCTGCAGCAGTCCCATTTCTCCCAAGCATCAACAAGAACAGCAACTTCCACTTCACTAGAGGGACATTAATATTCCTGAAAGCATGTTGATACTCGAGGACGAGTAAATCATCTCTATGAGCAACACCTTCGCATCCGAGTTCCTTGATAGGTGAAGGTAAACCAAGAAGGCTGCAAGTTCTTCTTCTCAGAGAGAGAGAGAAGAGTAACTTGGAAATCCAGCGCTATACGAGGAACCGGAAAGAAAGAGACTCCTTCCCCCTCATATCCTTGGGAATTTTTGTGAGGAGGACAAAGTAGAGGAATTGAAAGAAAAATAAGTTAAAATTTTTGGATGCCAGCATCACTAATTTGTCTAAGCACCAAAAACAGACAGGACTGTTAGAATATTAGGACATTCCGGTAAAAGAGAACTAAAAATTTCACGCTCTCTCTTTTCGTCACACTTATAAACAACATGAAAGAAGATACATTTCTCTTTCATCCTGAAACTCACACACGCACATGAAAAAGGTGTAATCTTTTCTCTTCTCTTCCCTTCTCTTCTCCTCCCTTATCTTCATTTCTTTTGACTCAGAGTTAACTCACGGTGTAAGCAATTTAAACACAAGAAAGACGAAGAAGTGCAGACAACAAAATAAAAACTGTGTCGGGGCTAGCACTAGCCAGAGAAGCTAATGCAAGAGTGTCCTAAGACACAAAGAAAAAAGTTAAAAGTATTTGCTGTTTTTGGTAGAAATATAACCATCGAACTATACCATATTTGAGGTTAAGCAAGGACCTTGATATAAAACAACTTAACTTGCTTCCTTGCAAATTCGAGATTAAAGACCACATGCAGGATGAAATCAATACTCAGGAAGCTTTCACTCGTTCAACTTCCAAGAGCAGGATGCCAAAATGGTTGAAGCCAAGCACATTACACATATCGCGCTTGAATGGTGACCAAGCTCTGCACACAGGGCATCACGGTGACGTGGAAACCGTGGTCAGGAAGAAAGTAGAAGCCGCCCAGATAAAGAGCTCTATTAAACAGGCAACTCAACCTAAAAAGCTGAGAAGGTGTGCATTGTACAACAAAATGACCAACCATGACAAGTGAAACCATTACAAGGCACTGGGGATAAGTCCAGGGGGTTTGCAAGATGAGGAAGAAGATGACACCGAAGATGAGGAAGAAGCAGCTGCAGTGGACCTTTAGTTTTTTGTATAAGCCATCAAGTCTGTTTGACATTTGTAATAATACGTAATTTTTTTCTAATAATCTTTGGACTGAAGACTGGAAGGTTATTTCTGATGGACCTATTAGAGTCGCCATCAAATCTAACTTTAGGTTTTTTTTATTTGCCCCGTCCGCATCTCGATTTCTGACTTTTCATATTACTGACCGTCCATATGTCCACCATACTATCTGCATAACCGAAGTTACTAGCTAGCATTATCATTATCTACCACAAAGTTTTCCTCGCAGTTCAGCTACAGCTACGTAATATTCCTTGGTTTGGATGGGAACTTTAACTTCCTTAAATTCTTCCCTGGCAACATCAAACTTAATAAGTTTGGTATCATCCAGAAATATTTCTCCATGATCACAATCTTCAAGATAGGTGAATGCAGCCCAGTACAGGGCTCCATCAATCGATATTGTCATTTTCCTTGGCGTGAAGAGTGACGAGACAATTCAAGTTTTCTCCAAGATTGATCACATGTCATCACCATACTCATGAATCGTCTGGTGAGGGGGTTGCACACATAAGTGATATCATCGCTGCTCCAAAAAGGCAAAAACATATGAAACCATTCGCGAAATTTCCCTAGGTCTCCTCTTCCTGACCGCGGCAACAGGGCCTCCGAGCACGTTTCTTTTCATGCGTAGGTTCTGTATTAGATTACCGCTCTTTTCAGAAAGCACTAATTGCCGGCAGTGATGCAACATAGAGGAAGAGAATGAATCATTGCTAAAAGTAACAACTATCAACAGGTGATCGATAGAGGAATTCAATGTGTGCTCCAAGCGCAAGTAGGCAAATCAAGCATCCTGGATCATCCAAGACAAAAAGCTTACAACGAACCTGGAACTCTCTCCTAGATTTTTGCATGAAACTCTGAGCAGAATCCGAAGGGCATAACGAAATGCATATACAGGGAGATTGAGGAAAACAAACTGATGGCCATAACCGAATGCAGAGTATTGGTACAAGAAGAAATCAAAAAGACTCGAAGAAGAAGACACATAAGGAGGGAGATTAGAGAAGGGACTTATCTCCAACCCCTCACAGAGACAATTAACGATAGCTGAATATTTTCGATGACTTTTTACCACTTTTAGCAACTATTTTAACAGTATTTTTTACCATTACTAAATAAAAACTATTAAAAATATTTAACGAGTATTAATTGTCTCTATATGAGAGTTGGAGGAACCAACTCATGTAGCAACCCAAAAAAAAATTTGGTTAAGGTTTGCTTGCAAATTTTGCACCTCCAAAACTCGGTATTTCTGGTTGGTGTGACGGAGCTAAATGTTTTCAGTGACTTTTCTGCTAATACTTTTAGTAACTTATTTTCAACAGTATTTCTTAGCATTACTAAATAAAAGCTATTAGAAAACATGTAACGGGCATTAACTATTGCTATATGAGGGGTTGGATGAAGATTCTTCCGACTCACGTAACAACCAAATTTTTTTCAGCTAGGGTTTGTTTGCAAATTTTGCACCTCAAAAATCTGGTCTTTCTGGTTGGTGTGATGGAGCTGAGTGTCCCTTTTATAGCTTCGGATTTTTGAGACAAAAGGGTTTTGGTAAAATTTGACTTTGATCTCGTGTTGGGGCATGTATGCTAGCCCATGCCCATGTATGTTGTTAGACATTCAATTTTTTCTTTTTTGGAGCGAAAAACTCATTTTTGGCCAAGTTGGTTTGGTGACAAAATTCATTGACATGAAGTGTTCTTATAAGTGATTTGTAATTTTGAACTTTTGGCATTTAATAAGGAGGCTGGATGAAATTCTTGAAGCAGAAAAATTCCTGCAAGCGATTTTGTACAATTTTATACTTAAGACATCTTCTAAAGCTTTTGCTACCCATTCAACATTTTTTTTTTCCAAGAAAGCATGCATAATGCGATGCACAAAATTGACTTGTGCTACCCACTTACTGCTCAACCATAAATACATAAAAAAAATTCGTATATTTGAACCAAATATAAGAAAAGGAGAATCATATTCCATACTAATTTACAAGTAGGGAATCGCCAAGGCAATTGCTCATATATTTCCTTCCCCATCCAATACCAAGGAAGATGAAGAGGAAGAACACATGAAAAAAAAAGAATATGTTAAGAGTTTGTTCTTTTGTTCAATAATTGCAATTACGAGACAGTTACGTCTGTTAAAATACAAACCAGCATTTGGGCATGACGAAGCCTCAAAGTAACCATATTAGTCGAGTGAGTGCACTTGCGTAACAGTATCAGATGGCTTATATATAATTTTAGAGGTAATGAGAAGCCTAAAACGACTAGAGTCGGAAGAGCAATCTTTTCTAATTCAACGTTCAAAGACCAGCAATCAAAATCAACCGAGATTTAGCCGCTGAATCATGTGAACCTACTTCAACTGAAGTTACTCCATAATAATAATAATAAAAAAGTTACTTAAAGCCATTGCTGGTTGACAAAGCAAAGTGGGGGTGTTCAACCTCCACACCAACTCCAAAGGGGCCCACACCAGTGGCCACAGATTTGTAGCAACAGCAACACTTTGTTCTGATCTGGGCTGGGCTGGGCTTGTCAATGCTTTTGCTAGTATATTCTGGCGAGATACTGACGACTGCAAAGCCCACAGATATATGAGGATCGTGAAGCACAGATCCTTGACCTACACCGGAATCCTTCTAAAATTATTCCCCCTTTTATATTGATTGAGACTCATACAGAATATACGTATGCTCTGCCTTTAAATATTGAGAAAAGGTCCTCGTGCGCTGTCTTAGTTATCGACTATCCTGTAAAAATAAAAAAGTATCGTTAAATATATTTTAAAAATACAAAATTATTACTTGAATTTAACAACATCGATAATATTTTTTTGCAATAATATTTTATTGCCAAAGTTATTAATAGAAGATCCTTACCGCATGAATATATATATGCATTAAACAAAAACGGTTCTGAAGGTATATGCATTAAACAAATGCACCTCACTTAAAAGCGATGGAAGACTTTAAAAGCCTTTCTTTTATGTGTGATTCCTCTGTACTTGTTGACAAATTAGTCCAAATGCATCTAACTTAATTTTGAGAGAAAATTTTAGCGGAACAATTGTAACAATAACATGATAAGATCAAAATATATCAATTCATCCTATAATTTTGAGAAGTTATAGAACGTCTCGTTGCATTCTCAACAAATTCCTTAATAACTTTTTTTCTAGTTCTTGTCACTTTTGACTAAGAACAAAACCACATCATTGTCTATTTGATTAATATTTTTTAATGCTACCATGTGATAAAGACTATTAGCGACGAAAGCGACCATAACACGTTTTTACTACGACATAACACGTTTTGACTAAGAACGCGTCTCAATTGATCCACCATAATACAAGATACATGCGAGCATTTAACAACGGATCATGGGTTTTCAAAATTTATTATTTGTAAATTATGATAGATTTGATATTATCATAAATATTAAACTGAACTCAAACGATAATTATCGTAGTTAAGATAAACTACTATTAAGATAAATTATAGTCAATATCCTTTAATGATTTAGTCGAACTTAACGACAAGTATTGCAGTTCTTGGTATATGGCTCCTTTCATTTCATTTCAAGAGCTGAGCATTAGCGACAATCTTATACATATGTAGCGACATTTTGAGGCCAACTTTCACAAGCGCGTGAAAATCGGCAACTTGTTCGGTTCGCCTCCTCACTTCTTACTATAAAGAGGCGCCATTTCCCTCTCTCCAACGGCGCTGCATCTGAGAGTACTATCAAACCCACCCCCACGCACGCACCCACCCACACCCACACACAAACGATAGCGTGGTCAGATTTCGAAAAGGGTGTAGAGCAATGGCGGCTTCAGCTTACTCAAGCCTCCTCTCCACTCCATCCCTCAAGAAACCCTCGTCAGCCCTCTCATGGAAACTCCCCCTCTCCCCCGCCTTCAACGTCTCCGTTTCACTCCCCCGCCGCGCCCGCTCGCGTCCCCTCTTCGTCGTCTTCGCCATGGACGCGAAGCCCACCGTTCTCGTCGCGGAAAAACTCGGAGAGGCCGGGCTGAACCTCCTTAAAGGGTTTGCCAACGTGGATTGCTCGTACAACTTGAGTCCCGAAGAGCTGTGCACCAAGATCTCGTTATGTGACGCGCTGATTGTGCGGAGCGGGACCAAGGTGAGCCGGGAGGTGTTTGAGTCGTCGGCCGGGCGGCTCAAGGTGGTGGGACGCGCCGGCGTGGGGATCGACAACGTGGATCTAGCGGCGGCGACCGAGCACGGGTGCCTCGTGGTCAATGCGCCCACGGCCAACACCGTTGCGGCCGCCGAGCACGGGATCGCGCTGCTCACGGCCATGGCGAGGAACGTCGCTCAGGCCGATGCCTCTATTAAATCTGGTTTGTCACTTCTTTATTCTATTTTCTCTTGAGCATTTTGTCGAACGGTTGGTGTGCTTGAACCTTTTCTTATGTGTTAGATCTGGTTTAATGATATGATACCAATTTAGTGGTGGGACTTGCCAGACGATGGTTAAGTATTAACTGGTTATCTTGGATGTGGTTTTTCTTATTTAGACTTCTGCAAGTTGCAATCTTTTCCAGGAAGTGGGAAAGCAAGAAATAGGAGGAAAAGAGTGTTGTCGAACTAAAGTGATTTACCCCTTTACGGAACATAGTAAAGTCGTTTCCGTTGCTTTTACCATCGTGAACCAGTAATGTGATATTGTGGCTTCTATGATAGTTGCAAATTGCCACCCACCTACCGACCATTCCCTTCTTTTAACTAGATTAACCACCTTATTCTCACCGTTTTTGGAAGTTAATGCTCAAATTTTTGTAGTTATTAAATACCGGATACCAGAAAAAGTTGCAACATACCTGATTTCTTGAAGAAAGCAAAGAAAGTGAAAATGTTTTATCCGCTTTTTCAGCCTGTTGGCTGTACTTTAAGAAGGCCGGACAAAATTGTTGATTTTAGGTAGACTCATTGGTATCCCTTTATTGTTTGGATAAGAAAAGTTTTTCCTTGGAACCAGCGATTTACGTATCTAGAGCTGTCAACTTAGAAGTTTCTTACAGTTTTGAATTATTATTGCGTGAACAGAGGTTGTTTGCATTTGCATTGATTATATGATTCTATCACGTACCTAGAGATATAATTGTGTCAGGTCAAGTCCAAGCCTTGTTGATTGTTTATTGTGTGTTTGCCATGGAAACTGTTACTGTTCTGGAAATTGAATACTTAGTTATTAAATCAAACCCTGAACGTGATGGATCAATTTAGGGAAGTGGCAACGGAACAAGTACGTGGGTGTATCCCTTGTTGGGAAAACCCTTGCTGTGTTGGGGTTTGGAAAAGTTGGATCTGAAGTGGCCAGACGTGCTAAGGGGCTTGGTATGCATGTGATAGCACATGATCCGTATGCCCCAGCAGATCGTGCCCGTGCTATAGGAGTGGAGCTTGTCAACTTTGATGAAGCTATTGGAACAGCCGATTTCATTTCACTTCACATGCCGCTTACTCCGTCAACAGCAAAAATTCTGAATGATGAAAATTTCGCAAAGATGAAGAAAGGAGTAAGGATTGTTAATGTTGCTCGTGGGGGGGTGATTGATGAAGATGCTTTAGTGAAAGCACTTGATGCTGGCATTGTGGCCCAGGTTCTTACTTCTTATTTCTAGAAGTACCAAGTGTTTCCTTTTTGTGGAAGGGAAGTGTTAACTTGATCCTTTTATGCAGGCTGCTCTTGATGTTTTCACAGTAGAGCCACCACCAAAGGATAGCAAGTTGATACAGCATGAGAATGTGACCGTGACTCCTCATCTTGGTGCAAGTACGATGGAAGCTCAGGTTTGTGAACGAGATGTCTTGGTGATACTCTTGCTTAATTTTCACCATTTCACTTACTAACTTTTGCGTATGACATGCAGGAAGGAGTCGCTATTGAAATAGCGGAAGCTGTCGTTGGAGCCTTAAAAGGGGAGCTTGCAGCTACTGCAGTCAATGCACCCATGGTTCCTGCTGAGGTATATTTATACACTAGATAAATCACTGAACTTATTCATTGCATCTTAATTTCCTAAGGTGAATTACTCATTTCTTAGTTCCAAGACGCATCTGTGAACTGGTTTTAGTGCAATATCGTAGAGCACACTGTTGCACATCTCATCTTACCTGAATTCTTCCACAGACGATATGCAAATTCTGATGCTAATTCTTGTTCATTCATCTAGATGAGAAAACAAAGAATACAATCTACCTTAATGGAAGTTATTCTGGTTCTCGTACTTTAGTATTATCACTAGCTACAATTTGGCTGTTTTTCAAGCCGGAAACATATGCTTTGAGCTCTCACTCTCGCTTGCTTGCTCGCTCTCTCGCTCGCGCGCACACTCCACGCGCGCTCACTCTCACACTCGGAGTCACTCATGCAAACACATTCAAACTTCTTTCTTTGGTTGGCCAGCTTTCAAGAGCATTCAAAGTTCTCGGGAAGTATGTAAATAGCATGAAGCTTATATTATTATCTTAACTGCAGGTTCTAACAGAATTGAAGCCTTATGTTGTACTTGCTGAGAAGCTTGGTAGATTGGCTGTCCAATTGGTAGCTGGTGGAAGTGGTGTAAAATCAGTCAAAGTTACTTATGCTTCTGCTAGGGCTCCTGATGATCTTGATACAAGGCTGCTTCGGGCGATGATCACCAAGGGCCTGATTGAGCCCATCTCCAGTGTTTTTGTGAACTTGGTAAATGCAGATTTCACTGCTAAACAGAGAGGCATTCGTCTAAGTGAAGAACGAGTGATTCTAGATGGATCGCCAGAAAGTCCACTTGAGTTCATCCAGGTTCAGATCGCCAATGTTGAATCAAGATTTGCTAGCGCCATTTCTGATTCTGGGGAGATCAAAGTAGAGGGACGTGTGAAAGATGGGGTACCGCATTTGACTAGGGTTGGATCTTTTGAAGTGGATGTGAGTTTGGAAGGTAGTATCATACTCTGCAGGCAGGTCGATCAGCCAGGAATGATCGGAAAGGTTGGGAGCATTTTGGGGGAGGAAAATGTGAATGTGAGCTTCATGAGTGTTGGACGAATTGCTCCACGAAAGCAAGCTATAATGGCGATTGGAGTGGATGAGCAACCCAGCAAGGAATCTTTGAAGAGGATTGGGGGTGTTCCAGCCGTAGAGGAGTTTGTTTTCCTAAAGTTATAGTATGTGGTATCTATGCAAGTGCATATTTCACATGGTGCCCAATTTTGATAAATTTCTGTTGTACTGAGGGTTTAGAATAATTTGGTCGTTCAATTAAGATTTTATACTTTAGATTTGTTGTCTTAGTATCAGAATTGCAGGAAAGGTTGTACTCTGAGGTGCTATGGTTTCAATATCATATCTTCATTCTGTTTTCTCAAACTTGGTAGAGCTAATGACTGAATAGACTTGCAATTTTTGACAATATTATCCTTCCGGGACGTGGGCCGTTCAAGGTCTTGTGGTTGATCGAGCACACAGCTAGTGAGTAGGTGTCCTTAGGTTGAAGCACTAGCAGGCTGAAAAACAGTCAACTTAGTGATCGGACTCTTGCCATGAATTGGCAACCCTTCTACTACGTGAGGCAATGTCCTGTGCCGGTGGCGTATCGTTACATAAACGTTGAATTAAGGTGATTACCACAAGTTGATAGGCATTGCATTATGAGGATGAAGCCTCACTACTTCGGCATGCTCTTCTTCCCAATCCAATGCTGTAGTTGGTGAATCTTTGGGTAGTCATAACCTCAACCTAATATGGTTTTATGATACTTTATGAGTAAGGGGACGGCTCAACGTATTGCTGGCCATAGAACCATAGTGTGGGTTTCGAGGGATCATTGAACGCGAGCAGGTATAGAAATTTTAAGGATGTATGAGTGGATTATTTTCCGTAAACGTCAACACAGTATTAATCTGCGAGAGCGAAAAACCATTAGCCCCGCATTTTATTATTTAAAACAAGAGGATAACTTATCGACCTTCTGTCCTGCCTATGATTGGTCAAAATCATATTGTACAAACATTCTGCTCGCATCGCTAGCTGAGATTGACATTCTTCAGTAAATTAATTCCTTCCGACAAACCTCATTCATTCGATGTAATACCTCTTCCGGGCTCAAAAAGTATAAACCCTGGGCGTTATGGTCTACGAACCAGAAAGAAAGGGAACGTGGGCCAGAGTTGTGGGAAGGGAGATATGAAGATTATGAACGGCTAAATATGCTGCAATACCCGCAGCATAACCAGCGAAAGCAAAACCACTTACCTGTACCAATAGAAAAACTTCTCTTAATAAAACAGAAACTGGAAAGCTAATATACGTGTACCATTGAACATAAGTACTGACCTTCCTGATATACCAAAAGAAGTCCACCTTCTCCATCCCCATAAATGCAACTCCAGCTGCAGAGCCAATAACAAGCATGGAACCACCTGTACCAGCACAATATGCGACCAACTGCCAAAACTCGGAATCTTGGGGAAAGGACGTAAGATCATACATCCCCATTGCTGCTGCAACTAGTGGAACATTGTCTACGATAGCTGACACGAGTCCTATTGCACTCGCAATCAATTCAACATTAGGAATATTGGCATCAAGGTAATTTGCCAGTTCCCGAAGAATACCAGCAGCCTCCAGGCTACATCACAGGATTTCATATTTTCCACAAAGATAAAAGTGTTATAAACTGTATCCTCTAAAAGAAACGTATAGATAAAAGTTCATAAAAGATCAATGCTTCACAATGTTGGGAAAAGAGTACAGAGACTAGAAAGGCACACAAAAATAATTCTCCTATAAGAGATGCATAAACTCACTACTTGGATACTTATAGATGAAAACTCTTCAGATGAAGTACTCACGATAAAACCAATTAGCACCATTGCAGCCACATCTTCATCTTGCTAAACAATTGGAAACTATCAAACTATGATCATTTGGTTTGAAATTCAGTTTTGAACTTCAAAAATTCAAACCATCATCAGGTAGATTATGAACCTCTCCCCACCCTCCCGCTCCCCCACCCCCATCCCTAATCCACAACCAAAAAATAGGAATAACAAAAGAAAATAAATTTTCACCGATTCGCAAGAAATTGACAGTTCACAATAGGAGGAGCTTCAAAATGTCCATAAATTACCTGCTGACTGACAAAAGAATACCGAGGAAGAAAAGAGCTCCTTGAGTGTCGATGCGTGACAAAGCTTGTGGTACTTTCAATCGTTGTCTTTCGGATTCACCATAGTGAATAGCATCAGTTAGGATCCAAAGAACTCCAAGTCCTAGCAGCATACCCATGTAAGGAGGCAAGCCAGTTAAAGCCTTGAATACTGGAACAAACACCAAAGCCCCAATCCCCACGGCGAAAACAAGCTGCCCACGAGGAGCCATCTGTTCAGATGCCAAAACACTTGCAGTATCCTGTCCCTTCCCATCAACTTCGCTGAATGAGGAAAACAGGTTCATATAATTTCTATGACACTATCGACACTCCATGAAGTCAGGCAAAACCTTTGAAAACTCAAACTTCTGCAGTATTCTGTCTATGCAAGAAGAGTACCTAGTAAGGGACATTAGAGCCAGGGGGACAGCCAGAGATGCCACAGAAGGTATAAATAAGCCCTGTAAGCAGAAAACATGAGGTTATTCCTTCCATGACAACCGAGTAAATATTGGATTGTCCCAGATTGGTCCCAACCATTTAGGACCGTGGATCAGGGGAGGCTGATGTGATAGGAGATGAGGCTAGGGAGGCAGGGGGTTGTTATACTATTTATCCAACGCAATTAAATGGTTGGGACATATGTCCTAAACCATACAATATATTTTACATGCTATAGATCGGATACGTTTCTCAATGAAGTTGAAATTTACAGTGTAAGTTGAAACTCATAACATGTAATAGACTCTACATGTTTGACAAGTGGAAACTTTAAACATAATACTATCTATCAAAATGGTCCTACCAAGGGAGACATCTCTGCCATATTTCAGCATTGCAAGAGAAATTGAGACAATCCAAAATGCAAACCTATAAACACGTTTCTAAAATCCATATTGGCAGAACAAATTCCACAGTAAACAAATTCAACTAAAGTTCCTTCCATGACATTGAGATATTTGAACTTGAAACTGAAGTAAAATTCTGTCAAACTACACGGCTGCAAGACCAATCTTAAGTAACAGTTGAAGAATCCTTAGGCTATCACAAGCTACATCTGTTCATGGATGGGGCCATATCGTTGCAGGGTCATATTTCTTCTTTCCCTCTCTCCCTTCATATCTTTTAACTCACAATTAACCATAGTCCTTAAAACTAATTGATTTTGGCAGCACGAACCCTTATGAGGCGTAGATTTTATACTCATTACATGTTCTCTATACATCACAAGTCTTTCCTTATTGCCTCAGTTTACAATCTCTTCCGTTACCCTAAGGCCCAACCGGAATGAACTTATGAACCATTCATGGTTCATGCAAATAGCTTTTTGCACCAAATTCCATTTGCACATCATTCACGACTTAATACGACAATCACGTTAGCAGGTTTCTGTTATCCTTAAGCCAAGATCAAAGTGAAATTCAAAAACGACTCTTAAAGAACACGAAACTTAGACAGGTTATCCATTTGTTGCTAGTGGACCTTCCACCTTCTGAATACCAGCTTCTGTTTCTAGTTTTATGCATGTGTATACTGGCTGCCTTATAATTTTGAAACTTCACGAGCACCACTAAGGTACCTTCATTGTCTGCAATGTAGATATTTGACCGTGTATCCAAAGCATGGTAGTTGTAACATCACCTATAGGACTCCATGCTCCACCGGCATTTGCTGCTATCACCACAACAGCACCTAGCAACCTGACAATCAAATTCTTACCGGGTTAAAGAAGCTGATCAGATTTTGTGAAAGAAAATATTTTGTCAAGGAAGATTGACAAATATTTCCTATTAGATATATGGTTACACAAAGCCAGAATAACAGATTTGGGGTTCCAATGAAGTTGATGTACAAACACAAAAACTATGTGGAAGTAGTTTTTAATGGAACGCCTCCTCCTTGAGTTCAGAAAAGAGGCCACTTTCCTTATCTGTGGAGCTACCAGCTGTTATATCCTCCAACAACTATGTCTCAACTTTCAAATCACTTTTCCACTTAAAAGCAAGGCCTCCTTAGGCTTGAAGAAGAGAGACCACTTTTCTTACCATCCAATTTAGACTAAAACAATTATCCAGTCTTACTGAAGATACAAAGTCCCAGCACCTATTATCCAGTCTTACTGAAGATTCAACTAAATCCTAAAAACACCTTGAAGCAAAAAAGAGCTACCTTATATTTCCTCGCAGACTCATGCCTATGCACAGCACATAGCATCTGCCCTCAAAAGGAGATTTAATATATCCTAACCCCTTCCTTCTGCATCAACCACACAGCACTTCAGAATATTCTCCATCACCGCTCCATGGAACCCATATTACCAATGTAAAGCAGCTTGGGAAAGGCAGATCCTTTAATCTACGAAAATAAAGATGTATCCTTACTATTAGTCGGATAGAACGTTAACAAGGAGGCCGAATTCAATGGACCCTAACCCTGATGAGCAAAAAGAGATTGCAACCAAATGTAACAAGCTTTTATTTTCTCCTTTTCTGTATGGTTCTACCTCTGTTCTCTAACACGCCCAGCTTTCTCTATACCCAACTAGCAGATGCCAAACTCCAACTTCAAAAGAATTGAATGAAGCATTTATTCACGGCAACAATTGAGTTCTGTGTCACCTGACCAAAATCTTCACATCATAACCATGCTCCTATATTTTTAAACCGGGAAAGGAAATATATCACCATTGAAGTAGTGTCAAAATAGTAACACTATATTTAAATTGTTTATTAATATTTTGTGTTGAATTCCTTCAAATTTATAATGTCACTGAGCGTCCAATATTGTGAAGCGAAGTTCTTAAACTCAAACCATTCAAAATTGGACTACTTAATGGAACTACAGGCTGTCTTCTACGTTTGCAGTAAACATAACTTGAAAAGTACTGAATATTCAGCTTTAAGCACTAATAGAGTCATTGCCTGCCCCTAACGTTTCTTCTTTTGGTCTCCCTATGTCCCTAAGCTTTTCACTTGCCAACTATGGCTATCAGCCAAGAATTCTCTCTTATTAAAATGGTACAGTGCAAACCCTCCATCTCCTTGTGGTTGTGGTGAAACTTCGTCAAGATTCTGATCCAAGTCAATGTTTGTCATACTGTGAATATGGCACCTTATTCCAATTAATATAAGTTACTCAAGATAATATTAACTTGATCAGTGTACAGCAATGCCCTAAAACTTCAACTGGCTTCCAATAGTGCATCTAATCTTCGTATATACGTAAGCTAGGATCAGCGTGTAATCCTAAGGATAAATTCAGATTGACATATAAACAAAATTAACTTTGCTGCAACACCTAGACTTCTACATTGCTTCACATAGAGTAGGTAAACAACAATATCGCTCATGATATGACCTGAGGAAACTCAAGCAAGGTAAGGGACTTATCATGGAATATTTGCCTAACTTTTACATTATACAAGAATATTTATAGAAATCTGGCTACATACTTCCGGAATTCTGATGGAGGTACTAGTTTCCTTAACAAGGAAACCATGACAATTGTAGAGGTTAGGTTGTCAAGGATTGAACTCAGTAAAAAAGTCACAAAGCCAACCTGCAGTTAAAAAATATATATATATCAAGTCAGATCACAAGGCTGCTGTAATGTTTTATGTGCATCTGTCATAAGTAAAAGTATATGCAAATTACAAAATCGCCACAAAATCAGGCCTTTCTTAGAACTTTCATACCCACCCATTCAAGTACTCTCATCATAATCATTTATAAGATGGTTTTATTAGTGTTTTGGCATCCGCATACAAGACCCATGTCCTACTAAAATGACAACAAGCTGCATCCTAACAGCACCAGAAAAAAATAAAGAAAAAAAACCCAATCAGCACCTGATAACTTTTTTCAACCTGGACCTTTTAAAATGGGATATGAATGAGTAGCAAACTCATGAGAAATCTCAATCGTGCTTGATGTCGCCATGTCGTACAGTCGTAGTGTGCTTGTATAGGAAGTGTTATGGTTGACCTTAGTACACGGTAGAGGAAAAAAGTTAACTCTAACAAAATCAGCAGTGATCGCTACTGTTTCACGGCTGTACTATTTATTAGGAAAATACTTTAAATGCCAGTACCTAAGCTTATGATAAAAAAAATATATTTAATGCCAATTGGCTAGTAGACACGTATATAACCCCCCCTTATATGGCTGGTCGTGGGTTGGGAAGAATTGCCACAAAAAAATGCTTATAACACCAGAAATTCTTACAACCTTGCAATAAAAATTAGGACATATACTGGCTTTAGATAGTGTTTATGTCAAATTTTGAATTTGACTTCACAGGCTTTGATGCTGTCAATTTTAATCGGCTTTTGTTCATCCATTTTATAAACCAACAAAGAACAATATTAAGCAATTAGTAGACTTCTATGGATGAAGCAATAATCACTAAACCAAGAAAGCAATGATAACACTGGAAAGTCCAGTAATAACACTTATACTAAACTAATCTTGCCTTGATTAAGTATGGTACTTTATTTCAGAAATGGATGAATAAATGAGTAAACAGCAAAAGAAATTTCTCAGCTATTGATTCTTCAAAGTGGTTGAATAATCTTTTATCCCTTCTAACTCAATGCCCAAGATTATTTTAAACATAATAGAAAAGAGGACTAACCACCCAAAGGAGAGTTCGTGGCTTACGAGTAGTTATATTGTCAGTAACCAGCTTAAACCCTTGATGTGCATCAACTATCTCCACAATGGTCATTGCACCAAGCAAGAAAAATACTATTTCACTAACTTCCGCAGATGCGTGTGATAACTCTGAAACAGCTATTTCAGTTGAAGGGGCCTACACAAGAACAAAAAGCAACCCAAACGTAAATATGCAAGATGTTGCCAATAATGCCATAAAACAAAGTGAACGCATATTTTCCCACCATGGGAATAAATAAAAATGACTGCAGACAAACAATTAGCTCAAAGGCGCAGTACACCAGTCGCTGTTGCTCAACCACAACAAAGGAAACATGATTCCATGACCCAGTTATTCTATTATTCTCACTAACGCCAGAGTGCATGTTCTCCTTGCATCTAACATTCCTTCGTATAACCACATTCGAACGTGTTCGGTTTACCAAGTACGTTGAAACCTCTGAAAGACAATTCAACAAAACCAAGACCAAGACACTCTTGACAGGACAATTTTACGAAGAGTTAGTTGGAGAGAGATTTTGGAGTGGGTAAACCTCTAGAGAGACTGGGAGTTCGAATGCAGTGGGCTAGTAAATGCTATCACAAAAGGTGGGGGACTTTTGCGAATCTTTGGATCTATTACTGAAGATGGTAATATGACGATGGTGGTGGTAGGGCAATGTGGAAGTGACAATAGTGGCTAGAACAATCAGGATTTAGTATATGGTGGGGCCGGTGAACGCTATCACTAACAGATGGCTGGGTAGGGAGTTTACAAATCTATTTAACTTATGATTGCATTCAATAAGAAGCTGAGCTTTTGGAATCGTACTTGGTTTGAGGATGTTGCCCTTAAGAAGGTGCTTCTGGCATGATTCAACGTAATTCTTTTCACTTTATTTTAGAGTCCCAATCCACTACTTTTGCTTCCATTTTATAATTAATTGTAGGACCAGTATAAAATGCATAAATGCTGTTTAATCTTGGCCCTTGGGGCCTTAAGAAGTTTTAAGGTTAGGAATCCCAAAAGATGATGCTTCGAGGGGTACAACCAAGCTGCTCATGGACTCAACCCCACATTCTCATGTATGGTGATTTTAGTGATCACGACTGCACCATTCCTTTGCTTTTTGGTAACAGTAAAGGTTCCCTTTCTCAAATCAACTGGGGACAAAAGACCCAGCACATACCGCAGACACTTTTCATAGGTAACAAGCCAAAACTCAAAATCTACAGTGTATTGACTCAAGATTTATGCCATTATGGTCGAAATCCCGGACATTTTATGACAAAAGTTTTGTCAATTATAAAAACTTACAAATGCTCATTCGTATTCCATCAATTGATGAATAATAGGAAGAACTACGGAGAAACGACAACCAGGATAGCAGATAATGATTAAGTGTGAGATGTGGTCAGTCTTACACCAATGCTTCGTATAACCCATAAACTGACGGCCATCAGTAATCCTACTCCACTTTTGTTGAAGGCAAGAGATTCTTCAAAGATTATGCCTGCATATCCTATTCCGAACAGCAATGCCATGGCAACATCCTGTTTCATGGCACGATCAAACTAATTGAAGTTTGTCACGAATCTATCCATAAGTCTTAATAACATTATTTGCAAACAATAGAATCAAGCTCTGAATTATTAGCACTTAAAAGGACCTGGTTTGCGGCCACCCAAGAGTGATTAATTGCCACTGCGCCCGTTGCAGCTGCTGCAAAAACTGCAAGAGCCTTCAGCAAATCAGTCTTTGGCTGGAAATTGACTTCAAAGTCCAGTGAGCTTGTTTCATCAACTGAACATAAAGGATCGCATACTCCAGATGATGGTGCCAGATCCTGATATAAAATATAGATCAAATGTGAAGCGTAAGTGTAAGTAAATCGACCTGAGATAGTACAGAAATATATGTACCAGTGCTCCATAAGATTGTGAGCGTAGTTCAGAAGTCTCTAGAGGAGTTTCACATTATTCAATGAAGTTATTTTTTAAAAGCAGCTAGTAGTGGTATTAAGATACGAGCATGCTTTTAAGTTCCTGACCATGTCTTTTCAGAGCTTATAGTCCTGGTGCATCAGGACCAATGCCACTCGACCAGACCTTGGAAAATATCTCCTCTTTCTTTCTTCCTGTCTTGCCTCACAAGCTCTTCAAACTTTCAAGCAAAAGCCATGCACTTGAATATGCTAGACTCCTATATGACTTACAATAAACTTAATCACGCTCTCAGACAACTAAAAGTACATATAGAAGCCAACTGAAAATTTAGTAAGTCACAGAAGTCAGTTTCAGCTCTTGTTAGTTCTTATATCGATCAGATATTGGCGATTACCTCTTGATTTAGCAAGTGGATTTCAACAACTTCTCAATATTTGCTTGTATCTAACAGAAGAAAAGCCCTATCTGCACTCCCAAAATGGCTAATGGCACTCCCTGTACAGGACTCTATGCACATGATTTGTACAATGTACTACCATGCAAAGCAGCGCAAGAGTGCCAATAGCCATTTCGAGATTGCCAATATGGCTACCCTTGGGAGAATCTTTACACGTAGAATTAGGGTCAGATACAGTCTGACATCAGTTATTCGAGTATCATTGCTAAAGAAGAAGCCCATGGTTTTGGGGAGATAGAAGAGAGTCAAATGTCCACTATGAAGACTCATGTAGACACGATGAGCCAAGCCGACCTAAAAGCTTCAACCAATGTGACTTGGTTCCATTACCATGTTTACGTTCATCTTATTTTTCACATTTATTCGATGCACCTCAATACATGGATTTGCTCCAATTGTGTTCATTTGCACATCATATACGCTGATCTCAATAACTAATAGTACAAGATAATTATACTAAACAGAAAATTTTGATTCGTAGGAAGCAATGATTGAACAACTTGAACCTGAAGCCGCTTATCGGAATTGGGCGGGGTCCGTGGGGGTTGAGTCGACGAAGAAGAAGATGGGCCTCCTCGGGCCTTGTCCTCGGCTCGAGCCAGAACGCCATTCCGGTGCAGTAACCTTGGGGCTTCGAGGCCCAACGGGGATGGAAGAAAGCAAGGCCGGGAACGGAATAAGACGATTGTTGTAGAGATAAGTGAGCGTTTGTTGATCCGGGGAGATGAAGACAGGTGGTGGGCCCTGATTGGCAGCAGCGTAGACATCGAAAGAGCTACTACTAGGGATTTCACGGAGGAGGACGAGGGAGGTCGTGGCGGTGGTGGTGGCAGTGGTGGTTGTGGCTTTGGGTAATCAGACAGTGAGTGTCAGTGCAATCTTTTTCCTTGTCGCACGTTGCGCGTGGTCATATCACATTTTAAATGATAAATCTCATTTTTCCATTTTTTTTCCCTTGCAAAAGTGAGTGCAAAACCCTTTCAAAATTAGTTTGTTTATGCTAAGTAAATATAAAAGATAAAAGATCCTACTAGTTTTTTAACCAACAAGGAATTTAAAAAAAAAAAACAAATTTAACAACTTCACCAATAAATAATAAATTTTACAAAAAAAAAATAATTTTGTAAAATCTATCATTTTTTACTAATAAATAGTAACTTTATAATCCATCTCTAAGCTCTAATTATCAATATATTTAAATCGAAACTACAAACGAGACAAAAGGTGATTTATCTGTAAAAATATAATAACTTTATTTATATAGTAAGTGAAATCAAAATGAACGAGGATTGTATTGTTTTTTCTTCTAAAAGATTATTTAGAGTTTATTATTGTAATTTTTTGTTTTTGTCAAATATCAAAGAATTTTTAAAAATAATAGTTTAGACTAGCAAAAAAGAATTATGGTTGTATACTTACATTAAATTGCCAAGGTAATTTATTTATCGTAAAAAATAACATATATTTTTATTGCGATGATTTTGTCAAATCCACGATATTTGTACTTATCAGGGATAATTTGAACTGATGGATTACCAAACTCAGTTAGGCTTTTCGGTTTTTTGACTTAGACGATGGTACTGGTCCGGATATGACACGTGGCAGTTGGGCACGAAATAGGACCAAGAAACGAAGCCACTGAAGATAGACATCTAATGGTTAGGCACAGTCTACTCTCTGCACCGAAGACATGGCAGTAGCTCAAGTTTCTTCTTCTCTTTACACTTCCATCCGCGGTACCCTCTCTCTCTCTCTCTCTCTCTGAGCTTATTTTTCTTGAATTTTCACTCTCTCAAATTACATGTTGCAGACGTTAGTCCAGTAAGGCCGGCAAGAAATTCAGGAATTAGTGGGCTACCACTTCGGAATTTCGCTCGAATTGGAACCGCCTTCGCCACCGGCTCTCCACTCTGTAAGCTTTCCGGCTTTCATTCCCGTCCTAACCGTTCAATTAGTCAAGGCCACTCGTTAATGGCATTCTTATCATTTCATGTGTGTGTGTGCTATTTTGTTGATTTAGCGCGGTATTCTCAATCCAGAACTGAACTTGCCAACTCCACTTTTAATGTCCCATTCGGGAAGAAATCTTAAAGCTGAGATTTTGAAAGGCAGTCAGGGAGGATTAGTTATTGCAACGGGAATTAAGGACTATTTGAATTATTACAGTGGAATGAGGTTATGAAAAATTGTTCTTGGCGTATGTAGACTGCAAATTAGGCCTTTTTTTTCTTTAGAAACTTTACTCTGTTTTAGCGTTGGCGTTAAATTCACACAAAAGAACGAGTTTCTATCGAAACTCGGGAGTGTCTCTCAGGTGCATCATAGATGTACTCTGCTGTGGAACTGGAAGTGATTATCTGTGTCTGTTCATTGGACTCTTCAGCAAGCTATTTAAAGGATGGAGAAAAGAAAAACAGATGTTCTTGGGGCATAAATAGATTTACATCTTGGTTTGCTTCTTTGATGCTCGAAGCATGACATCCTACCAATTAATCATCCTGATTGCGTTCTCTCATGCTTTTCGGCATATCTCACACTTATCTATGAACTTTACAACCGCGTAAACCAATGCCTACCGACTAATTATCTAACTGCAAACTTTCTATTCTGGAGATGCTAGAAGAATCTGTAATGCAAATTACTGGCATGTTCAGTACAAGGATGAACCTGAAAATCGACATGCCATTTAGCGGCAAATGTTCATTAATTCCAGTTTCCGTAGTTTAGAGTGATTCACAATGATTTTGGATATGATAGTCTTTCACGCCCGTGATTAAGTAAATGTTTGTCTTGATTGTAAAATTGACTTGTCTTACCTATCCCCGCCCCACCTCCTCAGCGGGCGCCCATCTCAAAAAAGGTAATCTTAAAATGGAATTTACTCCACAAATCCATGAACAGTGTCTATTTAAGCAGTTCAACATTAGCATCATACTGATACAAATGACCTTTGCTACAATTACCTTGGTACTTTTGCAACTAAAGGATCATATGTCAGGTTATATGACCACGGGGAGATATCTGACAATTCCTTTATTTTTGTAGTGATACCTGCCACTTCTTGTCAAAAGACAGTTGCACGTAAAGCAACAGCTGTTTCCATAAGATGTGAACAGAATACCAAGGCAGGAAATAGTTTGGACGTATGGCTTGGCCGGTCAGCAATGGTTGGCTTTGCGGCGGCTATTACTATTGAAGTAGCAACAGGGAAAGGACTTCTGGAGGTATGGCACTCATATTCCTGTTGCTAAATTTAATTTGTATATGATGTAAAAAAAAATACAACATTACAACTGCATAGAATGTGAGCTAATCTATAATGTTCACATGTTTCCTCAAGTTTGTAGTTGCACAATACACTGTGTAGTTGTGACTTATTTTCTCATGCCAAAATTTGCACGAGTATGCACATATTTGGGCCGATACAGGGTCTAACACGAAATTGATGTCCCTCTTGGGTTATACTTCCCTAGCTCTTCAAATTTCTGGGTTCTAAATGGTATCAATATAAGGAGCGTGAACATGCCTGTGACTATGCCCAATCCTTCTGATTTTGTTGGCGACTGAACTGCTAGGCATCCCCAACGCAAGGCTTTAGAGGGCTCATCTTAATCCTGGCATTTCCTAATTCAAAAGAAACACTGCCCTTGAGCGCATTCATGTTATTATCTATTGCCATTTCTACTTTGCAGAATTTTGGACTCCCAACACCCTTGCCAACAGTGGCCTTGGCAGTGACAGCATTGGTGGGAGTTCTGACAGCAATTTTCATCTTCCAATCTGCCTCTGAGAACTGATTATTTCCACATATTGCTCCTTGGTGGTAGTAATTCATGTGATTTTTAAAAGACATTCTCTAACGCGCTCTTGTTCATCCCTGTAGCTTTATTGTAGTGGTAGCAGAATGTCAACACCTCAAAAGAAATGTACATGTAATGAAGACATTATTCATGTAATAGCATGCCTCTGTCAGGTTACTTCATCAGATGTCATTTGTAAAAGCATGATTTTATGTGTTTGCATGGCTGAGAAATTGTAATGTGTTTTGATTGGTCTAATAACGGACAACAATGCTTGTTGTATCAATTCCAATGCTTATGGTTGATTGGTTGTGCATCTTCTTATAATAAATGTTCCAGACCTGCAAACAGCGAGTGTGAGTTTGCCATCTCCGTATAGATGATCTGAAATCTCTTCCAAACGGACAACTGCTACAACTAAAGTTCCTGTTATCTTCAAAGTACATTATAGATTTGAGAATACATATGATTATGGTGGAGCGTGGGGCAAAATTGCTGACGGATACATCACCCTGTTCCCGTTTCTTTTATCTTTACGACACTTGTAAACCCAAGGCCACTTACAAAGGCCATTCAATGGGCCATTTATCTGTGTGGCACATTTTTCTAACTCGTCCAAGTCGGGTAAGGACATTCACCCTTGACATTGCTTTTTCTGTGCCGTCGTCCATTTTCCCAGGCCATCAAGTATTGCATCTTGATATACTTCGGAATTTTTATCTGAATTATATTGCATCAGAACTTGGATTGCGAAAACTCGAAGATCTAGAAGCCAGGACACCCCTCGAGAGATATATTCACACCAACATATCATAGGTAGTTATGTCCAGAATTCGGAGACCAAACAGAAAAATGGAGGCAATAAACCACCGTAGCACCAACTACAGAAGAAGCTTGAGAAGTCTTCTTTCCACATCTCCCGTACTTTCTTGCTGGTTTCTCACGTGAATCTGGTTGTAAAGCATGGCTGCTGAAAACTGTTCTCAATTAGATTCCCTCCAGGTCTGGCCATACAAAGTTACTAACACATTATTACTTATAAGTTGCAAGCAAACATTTGATGAAATCAAAAGCAAGAAAGAAGTCACAGCAGAAAGATAAATGATTGGAATTTATGTACTAACATTAGATTTTGCCTGTGACGTGCAATGTAGTTTAGATTCAGCAAATGGCTTCACGTATATCTATTAAAGTTTCTGTAAGGGACTTGAACGACTGCCCTTAGATATCAGAAGAAATCAGTGAACCGCATCAGGCTGAAGTAAGTAAGGATCAACTGCTATTGCACAATTCTGAAAGTGGGTACCAAGAGGAGGCATGCAAATTCACTACAGCTCCATCACAAAAAAATGAAGGAGTATTTCTCCAAACGTTAGTTCCTATGATCCTATCCCCTCAAAGCAAGCCAAATACAAAGAAATGCCTGGGAGTATGATTAGCAAACAAGAGTGATTTGCACCAATCCACAACAGGGGCCTATACCTCAACCAGCTGATTTAGAGGAGATGGTACTATGGGTCTGAGAAAGCCACACCATCCTATCTTCAGAAGAACAATCAGACAAGAAGTAGCATCAATAAAATCCCTTAAGTCATAATTATGGGATAGACCATTACAATTGCGGTCCGATTGTAATCGAATAAACTTATGGTATATTTGAACTCTAGCATCATCTAATGCTTTAAGATCCAAACTCAAGGCTAGAACCATACAGATCCAACCATAAGGTATCTTCCCACATTGAAGCTGTAGTACCCCTCAAATAAACTACGAAGATACTAATGGTAACCACAATGGCCCTGAGTATATTTCTTGGCGAAACATGAAAACCCACCTGATATTGTTTTCACAGAAGTGCCAAAGGGAAAGGTGATGTACCTGTTAAAGGGATCGTGGGGTAAAACTTTCTCATTTAATAGACGACATAACAACAAATAAATTACAATCATATGAGGAATTCACAAAGCTCTCAACATACAAACAAATAGAAACAATGGAACTATATGCAAAACCAATATGTAAAAAAAAACCGGAAGATAAATTCGCAGCAAGAAAAAGTAAAAGGCCAGAGATATACATACCAGCGTTCTCTGCAAATCCTTGTGAATGAAACCCACCTTTAGAGGAGAGAAATTTTCAAGAAAGTTCGACATTTTATGAAGCACAAAGAACCAGGGTTCCTCCACAGAATCTTTCACACAAGAACCAAAGGGACGAGAGGGACACTGTTAGTGGGATGTGAGGTTTAAGAGACAGGGAGAGAGTCAATTCAGCTGATGTTCCTAACAAATGTCATAGTATAGTACAGAAGTCGAGGAAAGGAAGAGTCTTATTACATTGAAAAAAATTGATTGTGATTCCTCATTGGTGAATCATCTTAGACAGGTTTAGAAGAAGCAATGATGCTAGTTTGTAGTAAGAAATAGATAAACTATCTTAAGGTTACAACAAGCGTTACAAGAAAATTAGGACTTAGTTGGATTAACTCTTGCTTCAAATTTCTTCACAACAGCTTCTCTGTTAGACAGATCATAAACTTATTGACAACACCTGCATCCAGAACTATCCATGATGATTCAAATAGTTCATGAAAGAACTCAGCATTGATTTCTACAGCTGCATTTCTGAAAGCAATACCAAATGCATTGCCTTGAAGAGCGCCAAGCCGTGGCTTCCCACAAACTCCAACAATCAATACCTTTTTTCGATCATGTACATAGCAAGCACAGATCAAAGGCTTCATTCTTGCTCCCTTTTCCCGCAAAGCATCCATCACAAAATAGCAGAATTTGGTTAAAGCCTGTGGGTAGCCCAACAATTTGGCATCTGCCGAGTCTTCAAGCTTCACCCACCTAAATTTACTCCCACTTCTTATAGCACCTTTTCTGGTTATTGCTGTGCTTCCTTGTCGAAGAATTGCCCTTTGTATCTTGATAGCATGCCGCATTCCAAATTCAAGCTTTTCAAGCTTGCTCAGGGATAAAGCATCATAAGCCACCCCAAACTGCTTGGAAGCACAGGAGCCATCAGATTCTACAGACGACTCCAATAGCGCGGTAACTCCATACACCACATCTGCTGCAGAAACTTTTGAACTATACCCATATAGCAGCAAGAAACCTCTGTAGTAGAAGTCCGTGAGTCCATACTCGGGTAAAAAATGTTCAAACATATCCTTCATTTTCCGCTTTATCTCAACACTCATGTACTGAAACTTTTGCTTACACTCCTGAAGCGCAAAACCCATTTGAGCAAGAAGCAGCATAAGCTTTTTCATCCCATTGTCACTCCAAGTCTTAAATTTAGTTGCAATGTAGGATGAGCAGAGCATCGAATCAAACAAGTTCCACTCTTGTAACAACATCAGCCTCGGCTCGTCCTCATATGCAATTCTTGAAGAATCAGGTGCAGAAACCTTGGTTCCATCCTTGAGAGTCACGGAAGTAACAGTGTCTAGATTCCCTGAGCTGTTTATATGCTGCTCAAGTTCCATAACCCCAGCTTGATATCTTTCAGTGGTTAACCTCTCATGGACAAACTGGTCAGTTAAAGCAACACAAGCCAACCAAAGCAACTCATTTGTGTTCTTCCTCAGAGAATGACACAAGTCATACATCAAACACCCAGATGGCTTCCCATGAAAAGTCCCCATATAGTAGTATTCTTTCTTCAGCTTCCTGAAAAGCTTAACCGGGTCCGTCTCACTTTCTTCCCCAACCCTCCTCCTCTTCCGGGTCCCACCCCCCTCTTCCTCTTCGCCTTCACTTTCATCTTCCTTCTCATCATCATCACTATCAGAATCCTCTTCAATTTCATCTTCACTATTCAAATCACTAGCATTAGCCAATGCCGACACATCAAAATCATAGGCCAAATCTGCCTGGTGCTCGTCATCCCTAGCGTAAAGCACAATCACACGATCATTCTGGTCGTTTAGATTATGCAAATGAATCGGCCTGTGACTATCCACAACAAATACACGTGCAGCTGGCCCAATGTCCAAAACCTTCCTAAGATCCCGGTGACACCCCCAATTTATTAGAAGAATCGTTATTGGCTCACCAGACAAAGCACACAAATCAGACCCCGCATAATCATGAATCTCCTTAAAACTCGAAACCGGATAACACGCGTACCTAACCGAATCAGATTCCAGTATATGACCTACAATCTTCAAAGCACAAAGCGAATCGACATCTGATGTTGACGGAAAAATGAATAAGGGAGTGGAATAAGCTGAAGCTAATGCCGATTCGCGCAATCGAGCATAGAATAATTCAATACTTTGCTCTCTAACCATAATTGCGCGATTAAACCCCCAATCTCACAATTAACAAAAGCAACCTAGTTTCTGTGGCATTAGAAGCTATCTATGAGAATCGGTGCAGTTGATACAGAAGCAGCTTAAAACCAGAGGTTGATTTGTATTGTAATGTGTATACATCAACTTGGATCTGTTCAATTGAAGCCAGATTTAGGGTTTCACTGAGGTACCTGAAATCGTTGACCTCAATGAGTGTCGCCGGTCTTCTTTTTAGCCGGTAATTGTTGTCGCCGGCTAGCCTCACTTCAGCTGTGTGACTCCGTGTGTGTGAGAGAGTGAGTGAGTGAGAGAGAGAGAGAGAGGGGGGGGGGGGGGGACGGAGGGAAGGTTATGCTTTTCAAAAGTTTTAAGACATGTTTGGCCTTTTCGAATTGAAAATTTTGAATTTTCAACAGACCGCGAAATTTTGGCGGTGGGGAGGAGAGGAAAGTGGGAGAGATCGCTCTCAGGAAGTCTGCGTGGGACCGCGCTCTGTAAGTCGTCCGATTGCGTTCGCTAGCACATTCACCGTCCGATTAGATTTTTCATCTTCAGATGAAATGACGTTCTCATACATTTTATTGCTTAAAGAAATTGAAGACGAAGCTTGCCACTCGGAGGGCATTATTGCAGTACATTTGTGTCGCTAAAGAGTTTTAAGCACACTTTTTCCAGTAATCTGAACTCTCCGTTTCCGTTTCATTTTCACATCCATTACGCGGCAAAACCTAAGCACACTTTTTCCAGTGATCTGAACTTTCCGTTTCATTTTCACATCCATTAAGCAGCAAAAACATGAAAATTTAGAGCAAAATTTGAAACTAATAAGAGACCATTTGACATCAATTCTCAATAATAAATGTTTGATTAAGTTGAAATCCATTCTTAAGATTAGCTTTAATTTGTTTTAAGCAGAATCAATAATTAGTTGTGAAAACTAATCTATTTGAGGCAGAATCAGTATCGAGAGCATGACACTGAACACTTAAATGATGGGATTGATATCAGAACACGGAAGATACAGCTCATGAAGTGAAACAGCCAAAACCATAAGCTATACACATCACAACTCCATAGCTCCGGGTCCAGTTGAAGCTTCACGCTTTCTCCCTTTCTTCTTCTTACTGCCATTCTTTTTGCTGTGCTTTTTAGCTGGTTTTTCATTGTTAACCGGCTGTGTGCTCTGCAAATGTTGATGAATAGCAGCCAATGAATTCGTCGGGAGCAACGGACTACTGAAAACTGATCTCACCCGATTTTCCTCCTTCAATCTAATGAAAACCAGGCCCATTACTTCCTTGTGGCAACAAATATAAAATCATATCAAAAGTAGTAGGATCGTGATGGACTTGAGTACTCACAACAGACTTTGCCTGGATTTGCGATTTAGTTTAAATTCAGCAACCTTCAACTCAGGGAGGAACTCAGACAGGGAAGATAGATCGTACGCTTTCCTTCTCTGTTGTCTCTTTATCTGTCTTCTTCTATTCTGGACCAAAAAAAAGGTACTTCAATGTCAGAAGTCTTTGAGGATATCATTTTAGTGGGCTAAGCCAATCATAGATAGTCTAAGCAAAATGAAGGAATATGACACACCCTACGAGTTACATAGGTAAACTATGAAGAGATATGATACCAGTTGGATGACATTTTATCAAGTATATGTTGCTTGCCTAGGATTCATGTTACTAAAACCATGAAGATTGCTAAGACTTTGTTTCGTTGAGTTGACTAGTAGTGTATGTTGTACAAAATCGCACTTCGGGGATATAAAGCTGGCTTCTTATCTAAAAACTTGAGCTGTTAGACAGAGAGCCCAAGCTGCATGCCACGCTCCAAACAGCCCCGTGTAAATGTGCAAAACAATGTTTATCATACGTTAGCAATCCCTCACACTGAACAAAATAATAAAGCACAATGCCATGTTAAGTCGCATCTGCTCTAACAAGCTTAAGGTGACCCCAACTGCATCCCCTGGATCACAGTTACTATAAATCACACCATGAGATTTGAATTGCCTCTTAGCTAGCTAATTGCAAAATATAATTACACGATAATGTATATGCCTGCATCATTTTCTAACAAGAAGTTTGAAAGCATGCTAATTTTCGTGAGTCAATACTGTCCATACTCCACGATAGTGGAAGCCTCACACACTCTACTGCCCTTGTTGGCTTGCTCTGTCATAGCTTCTAAAGATTTTAATCAAGAAAACCTGCTCTTAAGCTATCGGATTTTCACTGGATAGCAATGGGCCTCACGACTCTTTGAGAGTGCCAGATATCATTCAGGCTCTTATCCACGAATGTACTTGTTATACTTAACATCTACATCCACCACAATGCTTGCTGGCTTTTACCCAATCAGTGAAACAAAGCCTCAAATGTTTGAGGAGCCTCGGTGAATTGGGCTAGCCTTCTCTCTCTTGTACTTCTGGTTTCTCATTCTTTGCAAAGTCAACCTGATAATACGTGACCAATTAAAATAGAACAAAATTCACATGCGCAGTTCCAAATTTTAGCAAGTGTCGTGCATTGGTCATCTCCATGTGCTGACTTGATTCCCCTAGGAAACAAAACTCGGGTTCCAAATTTTAGCAGCACACATCTCATACAATTCATAGAACTAGGCATGCTCACAGTACATTATGAAAATATAGAAAAACATACGTGTCAGTGCTACTACTAATAAACAAAAGGCAAACTCACATATCAAAATGAATGTGCAGGTCCAGAAAAAAGTGGTTCGAAAAAATGAGCACAAAACAGCTAGTAAAAATCCAAATCAACGCAGTTGAAAATCACTGATGCACTGGCAATCTCTATTCCAGTATCAACTATTTCACAGTGGAAATTTCCAAAGAAACTAAGAACAAAAGTAATGTATTCACACCAAAAATGAGATACGGCTATTGTTGTAGTTTCAAGATCCACATGTAAAGAGCAAGTAAAAGAATCTCACCCTGCGAATAGACTTCTGGGGAGCTAATGAAGCAATTGTATCTCTGACCTCTAGAAAACAAAAGGAATAAGGGGTAAAATAAGCATGAGTGCCAAAGAACAATGATGGTGTTGAGAGAATGTATGAGCCAACAGCATGACACTACATTAAGTATATAACAGAAACAAGCAAGAAAGTAAGCAAGATTGCCAAAGTATTATAATTGTGTTAAGTGAAATGTACAAGTATGTAACAGAAGCAAGCAAGATGAACCCTAGGGGTTGTCTACTTCCAAATACCACCTCCCTCCCTCCCGGTTGCAGGTGGAGGGGGAGGTTAGGGAAGTAATTACTAAATTAATAGCCCAGTCGTAGTGTAGCTGTATTATAACATGCACAAGATAGTTGTACATCATAGAAGAGGAAAATGCATCGACGACGACTTAATATCACCCAAAAGAGCCGAATGGACAACAAGAGCATGTAGTATATGTCAGGCCAGAATTTCTTGGGTTGGGCAACGTTTGAAAACTTCTTCTAGAATAAAGCACTTAAAGAAAAAAAGGCATTATAAGCATTTAGAGTATCTTTCAACTGTGGTATGACACAAGTAGGCATATAAGAAGCAAATGTAAAGACGATATACAACTCAATGTAGCAGTTAGAGGTAGAACCTTCTGACAAAAGTGCACGCCATATCCAAAATAATAGACACAGTGCGATTTGAGATAATATGAAACATGTAAATGGTTCACAAAACACTAGAATCCTGCACACACATGCAGACTCGCGCATCTGTATACGAGCACGCTCGCGCGAGAGAGAGAGAGCAAAAATAATATCACATCAAGTCCTTTGCTCTTTTCTTAATACTAAAACATGCACGCTGCTTACTAATTGTCTTGCAAAGCTTGAGAATTCTCAAGGAGAAACATTTTATATACCCTTTCAACAGCAAAATTTAAAAACTCCAAGCTGCTTACCATCAAATTACCACTTACTTTTAGCAATGTCTACATGATATAAGCGCTGCATAGATATGCTTACGCAACGTAATATAGGTGCTACAATCAAGTTATAGTAGGGTCGAAAAATTCCCACATATGGCCTGTTTTCTAATGGCCGGGCAGAGTGGGCGGTTAAAGTATCGCTTATTCTCAAAACTGGGCAGCCCCAATGCAAAAAGCTGCTGCAATTGGAGGGTACGAAGGCTTGACACGTGCAGCCTTACACCCACTATAGTGCAAAGACTATTTCAGCGTTTCAGACCCCTGAGCTCCTGGCCACAGTGGAGCAACCTTTACCATGAAAAATTTTGCGTATCATAAGATACAAATCAATAGTCTACTGCCTTCAGAGTACAATTCTATCTATTATACCATATGATGTACCGTTGCATACATCTCGTGTGTCGCTCCTTGTGCTGCAATGCTAGATCATACCATTATAGGTCTGTAGCATGCTGAATCCCAAGATATGTACCGCGCATTGTGGGATGCTAACAACTGTAGTTAAACCATTTGAACTTTTGAGCATTTTCAGTTGTCTTATTCGTTCTCTACCACGGTAGTTAATCATTAAGACAAGAAGGACAAAACCAATTGCTTACTCCATAATCAAAAAACCTAGGCCCTTACCTCGTAAAGATTGTGACGCATGTGATCATTCTGTCGCCAATTTACAAGAAGTGTGAACTTATGAGCACACAACACAGTAAACTAAATTAAGTGCCCTTTGGTGTCCAAAGGAAACTCTACAGCGCAGTTCCAACAATCTACAACCTAAATCCGAGTATAAACACCATTACAGTTCTAAACCTTCTATTCTTGAACATAAGCATTATTAGTGAACGAACAAGAAGGAGTTCTAAAACCCGCATGCTTTAACTAAATTAAAAACAAATTGCACGCAAACAAACTGCAAACGCGTTAAATAAGTCTTCGAACAAATCCAAATAACATGCTACTAGAAAACAGAACCTTAAAAACACTCACTTGCGTAGAATTGGACTTTCTTGCCAAATTTCTGGTCCGCGCGTGTAGCAGCTTCTGGTCTAAATAAAGAAAAGTTAAAAGTTCAAGAACAGAGTGTCAGCAAGAAAAGCAGAATAATGTCAACGAGAGTAGCAGAGATTATGGTGGCATACTGGCATGGTAACGTCGTACCGTGGTCTAGTCTTTCCCATGTCTGGAGATTAGGCCTTTGAAGAGCTTAAAGCTGCACGAAGAAATTAATGAACAGATCAATCGATGACGAATGAAAGAACAATAATCAATCAATCCAGCATTACAGGTGGAGTGGATGGGGAGGGGTGAGCGGTAGCTTCTTACCGGGTTGGGGAATTAAGGTGGTGGCCGGCTATGTTGGGGTATTGGTGCGGCTGAAGAAGACAGTGGTGCGAATTAGGTCTCCGGACAGACAAATAAGAGAAGTCATGTCACTTTTGCCGCTAAATGTCGTTTAAGGCAATGTTTCGGGTCGGCTTAGGTCCTTCCAAATATCAACCCGTTTCATACCTTCACTCCTAAGTAGATATTGCAGATTCGACCTTATTTGTCAACACATTTTTTTACAAATATTAGTAAAAATAAATACAATGCATATCCTACAAGTCTATGTGAAAATTTAAATAAAATAATATTTTTGTTTATTACATGTGGTATAAGATAAAATTTGACTGCGATCTAAGTGTTAAAAGAAAACGTACGACATGCATTCCTACCACCTACACCCCTTCCTCCCATTTCTTAGGGGCAAAAAATAATTGTTAAAATATGAATAGTGACTTTTAATTAGTTGCACTAAAAAATGTTGATAAGGTGCTTGTCAAAGTCTCAATGTATATA
Source organism: Escallonia herrerae (assembly GCA_033070095.1). Classification (NCBI taxonomy): domain Eukaryota; kingdom Viridiplantae; phylum Streptophyta; class Magnoliopsida; order Escalloniales; family Escalloniaceae; genus Escallonia; species Escallonia herrerae. The sequence continues at coordinate 230,789 of JAVXUP010001027.1, forward strand.
TTTAACAATTATTAAAAATCATTATACGGAGAGTTTATATGCTCTTCCTATCATTCAGGTTGCAGCCAAAAATGATTTGTGCGAGTGAAAAAGTCTTATCTCGTGAGAAGCTCGTGCCCCGACCATCATAGCTATCAATACTGTACCGGTATCGGCCGTACTGGCCCATACGTACCGCTTTTACCTTTTACTGGTACGGTATCCCTTACATTTTGTACCGGTCAAAATATTACTTTGTACCGGTCGGTACAGGCGATACCGGCCGAGAATTACGTACCGGCCGAGATAGTGTGTTTTGTTCCGGTCCCTTAAAAAATGTAAAAAGAACAAATTTTATTAAAAATTTTATAAATTAACCATATAAAAACTAAATAGAAAAACATTATAAGTTCTATTATACCAATCAAAAACTTTGTAACCTTTTACTCATAATATTTATTATAATTTGTAAAATCTTTCCTAATAAATTTTTGGTCTTCACTTAACTTTAATGTACTTCAACCTAGAAGCTTTGATCATAATCTTTCATCTACATAATGTACTGTTTTACTTATGCGCGCGCGCACTAAGAAAAACAGTTTATTCTTGAACTCAAAAACATTGTTATTAAACAAATAGCTTATTCTAATATAAGAATTTGCGAACAAGATCGTCGAAAAGAGTGGGATAAATAATTTATTTGGGAACCAATAATTAATTTGAAAATTAAGGTAATTCAAGCTCTATAGAAAAAACGATACGCACTTCAGTACCGTATTTATAACTATGTCGACCATGTCATCTCTTCGATGAGCTGGTTGTGACCTTGTTTATTCCTTTCCTTAGATTGTTAGATGGGCTTGACAGGCTGCGTGAGCCGTAAAACTATACTATGTCCAAGTAATAAACGTTTCATTCAGATGCCTGCCACATCGTTGAACAGAAGGCTAAAGATTGCGAGACGTAGACCAAAAGAAAACTTTATGGTAATTCCTTTAACTCCCCAACACACATATTTTTTATGTGAGAGAGAGAGAGAGAGCAAAAAAGTTCATTTTGTGCTCAGACATAGCATATATGGTTTTGGACTATGGTTAAATAGCCCTACTTTACTTCCCGTGTGTATCGTAGGCGATAAATGAAGAAGTAACTTTCAAACGAGCAGTTCTTGCAGTTGCTCCAACTGTTATTTCAAGTTACTCTTTTATTCTACTCACATGATTAGGAGACCCCTTGCCATCAGAGAAAGACAACTAACTAGTATCATCTACCTCAACAGCAAACAGTGTATTCTGTCTAGTACCCCTAATATTCTGAGAATTATGGAACTCAAGACCCGCAATTAATTAATTTAAAATCAAGAGAAATACACTTACAGTCCACTCAGCACCTTAATTGTGTCATAGAAAAACCACTGGAGAGTCACAACAGGGCCCACAAGCATGATTCGGATAGGAAGACTCCTAGTAAACAAAACGGGATACCAAAACAAGATACCATAAGCGGGAATCAATAGACATTCAAAATGGCTCCTCTCCGGTTGGTTAATGACCTTTTTTTATGAAGAACACTTTAACTAAAGGTGTTGCCAGAAGTGCCACTAATCAAATTAAGTAATTCATCAGAAGGGGCCGCAACCACGATCGCAACTAAACTGGATCTACCGATATTAATCTATAGAGTAAATTGAGAATGGCCAACAACTCAGCCATATCTTGAAAGAGCTTGAGGTCAAACCATCTGAGATGAAACTAAAAAAGAGAGAGAAATGGTATGCTGTGAAGTTCCAAGACTACATGGTTGGTTAAGTGTTTTCCTTAGTAGAGTCAATTTCTATCTGTAACTTTTGCAGAGGATAGTTTGGCTTAGAGGCAGTACCTGCAACACAGTATCAGCCTTTCTGTTATAAAGCGAAGAGACGATATTATCAGCAGGATTAGAAACTATGGTACCAACAGCTCCAGATGCATAGCCTGCCAGACAAGTCACACCAAGTTGTTGGCCTCTCGAGCAATCTTGCTTTCTTCTTTGAATTAGATCACAATATATCAGGTCCACCGAATGCTCAAAGGTTGAAAACATTATCATAGAGACTGTCATATGACATATTCAGCAGCATAAGAAGTTGTGATTTGAACAAAAGAAAGTAAGAATGATAATGATGTCTTGATGTAGCAAAACTGAAACTCATATAAACTATTTAGTGTGAACCTAATGTAGACAACTACATTTATTGATCATATCCCCTATTTATTAAGCAAGCACATTGTGCTTCAGAATTCCAGGCATTAGTAACAGAATCCAAATTCAGATGGTTTTATCAGCCAAGCTATTACAACTTGCAGTTTCCGTATACTGTGCTCAAAATGCCAAGTACTCAGCTAGACAACTAGGCATTTGATTGATCATATCCCCTATTTGTTAAGCAAGCGACATTGTGCTTCAGAATTCCAGGCATTAGTAACAGAATCCAAATTCAGAATGGTTTTATCAGCCAGGCTATTACAACTTGCAGTTTCTATACTGTGCTCAAATGGCCAATTACCCAGCTAGAAGGGTTTTGTCAAAAGCATAGCATTACCAAGCGATTGTATAAAAAGCCAGCTTCTTACCATATTATTGTAAGAACATATTTGTGAACATTTATCCCCGAGTTCATGTTCAAACTTTATCCTTCTTAAGACAATTCAAAAACTCATTTTTCTTTATGAATCAATCTTATTGTCTTACTCTTCATAACAAAAGTCCATCCAACATCTCCACAAAAGTAGTTGCCACAATTTTTCTTCTCTATGACAAGTCACAGAACAGTTGTTCACTGCAAAAATCTTCAATGTTTCATTTCAGAAAGGATTATTTGGATTTAAGCCCCTAAAACATGTACAACAAGCACAATAAAAAAGGATAAAATATAAAAGAGCTAATTACACCCATGTCCCTCAGGTTTGGGGGTAATTACACCCGAGGACACAAAGTTTCAAAATGTAACACTTATGTCCATTAACAAACGGATTACAAAAATACTTAACGGTTTTGACAAAAAGACTTGATTGCCCCCTGACTTTAAAACCCTAATTTTCAAATCAGGTTTATCTCTCCAAACTTTTTTTTCCAGATCTACCGCCCACTCCCTCACCCCACGCCGCCGGCATCCCAAGCCCCCTCCTTCGCCCTACGCCGCCGACAGCCCGCCCCGTCCCTCGACGCATGTCGCCGGTAACCCAAGCCCTACCTCGCCGCCACCGCAACAGATCTCCCTTTGAGCAAGCTACAGCATCAGGAGCCCTTCTCCTGTCTATCTCCACCGACAGATTGGTTGTGGTTGTCGAACGACTTGATGTGGTTGTTGAACAACAGCGTCTGGAGCTGGCCTCCGCGGAGACCCGACAGATTGTTTTGCGACGCACGGTTGACCTCGAGCATGGTGCGTTGATTCTCCGGTCATCGACAGTGGGTAGGCCCATCTCTCATGCGAAAACTCAGTCGTCGTTGTTAGCCATTGATTAAGGTGGCGAGTTGGATTTGTTGGGTCATCGATTGAGGTGGAGGGGAAGTGGGATGGGGGAAGAAGATAGGAGAAAATGACTGTCGGCGGGGAAGGGAACTGCCGGCGGTGAAGTAATGGCATTTAAAAAACCTTAATTTGAACAAATGAAACCCTAATTTGAAAAATTAGGGCTTTGAAACCCTTAATTTGCAGATTGAAATCTTAATTTAATTTTTTTTAAAATATTCAGTATATACAGTACAAGGGCAGTATCGTCATTTTAAAAATACGTAGTGATGACATCATAAAAAAAGTACACTTTTTGGACAGAACCCTGACGGATGGACACGGGTGATATATTTGAAACACTTTTGGTTACGGAATGTTACATTTTGAAACTCTGTGTCATTGACTGTAATTATCCCCTAACCTCAGGGACATAGGTGTAATTAGCCCAATATAAAAACTGTTACACGTAAAAATATGGACACGGATATTTAACGTTGTTCGGCCTCTTGCTTATATCCACTGGGAAGATAATAGGAATGTTGCAGTATATTGCAGTATAAAGTGTAGAGGTTACGAGGAAACTTTTACTCAGTCAATCAGACCTGATTCTCATATACCCAAACTCACCTTAATATTTTTCTTCTCAAGTTGATGCCATCATAAAAAAACACTTAACAATCCTAACATTTCACCTATAATCCCAACTTCTAAATGTCTTACACTCTCTTTAGCTCTTTGCGTCTAACTCACTGTGTGTGCCTTTAACTCTAAAAAGCTAAGGCTTGAGGCTACTCTTAAGAGTCCCTCTGCATACTTCTCCTTTAGGAAAAGGAGTATGTGAGGAATCAAAGCCCATTTAGAATTGATTCTCAAAAGTAGTTTTGGATTAAACAAAAATAGTTTTGAAAACAAAGTTTTAACTCATTTTTAGCAAAATAAGTTTATGTTTTGTAAGAATTGTGAAAACACTTTCTAAAAGTTATGTAAGGTGTTTGCATAGAAATGTTGAAAATAGTTTCAAAGCCAAAAAAATGATTTCTTTTTTTAAAAAAGGCATCAAAGAACACGCAAAATTATCAATATTTTTAGTTAACAAAAAGTTTAGAATACGCAACGTGAATATTATGGTTTGTTTTTTGCACTTTTTAATATTATCATTCACGTATAAAGTTTTTAAAATATTTGTTCACCCTTCCTTCCTATTTAGTTGCACACAGTAAGAATAGCAAAACACCAAAACGAATAAATCCCAAAAAAAAGGATAATACTTTACTTTTGTTAGTCAAACCAGTTTCAAAGTGTTTAAGATCACTAGTAGCGTGTACGTGCGTTGCACGTAGGCATCTGCGTTTATTACAATAAACATTATTATCTAAAATGAAGCAATTTTATATTTGTATATCATCTTGATCATTACATGGTATTTAAAATTGATTTGGGTGATCTTAACTAAGATCAACGGAGTACCAACGTTCCAATCTTTTAATCATTATCTAAAAGTGTCACAGAATGGATTAATACCTGCATTATCACAACTTATTGATATGAAAAAAAAAGTTTCTAAAAGAGCTCAAGTTTATATGTCTTGAAAATATCAATGAACATAAATAATTGCACGTTACAATATGCTAAATCAAAAGGCATACTTTAGGAGATGATCAATTTTTTAATTGTTTGAACTCTCGAGCGAAGGCATCTTAGCTTTTATTCTCTTTTATGGCTTGTCCCATAATGCTCATCACTCTGAAGTTATACTTGTATCTTCTTTTGATACTTTTCGTCATTGAATTCTTTCATCTTTCTTTTTTTCTACTTTAACGAGAAAATTGGTCTTCCAATGCAAACCACCAACCTCATTAGACTTTTCATGCGTTAGTATCATGGAAGAAGGATCTATGAGCTTTAACACATTCCAACAAGTTAATTTTTGTCAAGATCCAGGTTTTTTTCCTTCCAGTTAGATCACACATGAACCGTCATTCTTCAACCCCTTCCCATGGATGATGGCAATAACCACAAGCTGTAACGTACAGAAGCAAGTGGCAAAATTCCTCAAATCACGACATGTCCATGTATTACATAAGCAATTCAAGAAAAAATCGTTAAATTATACTTCTTACTAAATTGGTCAATAATTGTATATAAAGGGTACAACTAAAAGCAAAAAGTGCAGGAAGGGAAATTCATGCCATCTTGCATTATAAGGTGTGAATTATATTTTGAAAGAGTTTGAGACTTTAAAGTCAAACCAACTTAAACCAGATTTGTAGATCCCATGACTCTAATAATACCTAAAATCAAGCTAATATTGCTCTTAATTAATCCAGCATTTGTAATAATATAAACAACCATTAAAATAAGTATTTACAAATAGAAACTCCCGACAAATATTTTAAATAAAAAGAAAAAATAGAACTGTAACATTGGATTGAAGAAACGATTTAAGATTAAATTGAGATCTAAATTAAACCCAGTAGCTTGCACGCCTCTGTCGTACTCCCAGATTCTTAGGAATAAACAAAGTCAAAGATAATGTCATTACGGATCCAACCCAAATTGTTGCTCCAAACTACATGAAGTCAAATGTAGTGCATAAATATTATTACACCCTATTTATCTGCTGTGAGTATGAAAATAGTATCAAACCCAAACGAAGCACCTTTAATCAAATAGAGTTAAATGAATATTCATTGCGATCTTTGTTTGTAGCCTGTACGAAGTAAAAATGTTTAATTGTTGTCCACACAAATCTACAACCAATCCACGCTCAAAAAATAGAAGTAGAGTAATCCAACTTAATTTTAATTCAATGATAAGGCACTAATGTCTTGCGCATGATGATAAATCGGGATCGGAACGACGTTCTAATTGTCTCATATGTAATGATAATGATGAATAGTCGAAGGAGTAAAGCAAGCCGTTCTAAAAGAAATTTTTTTGGCTGCTATCGTGGTTGGAGGAATCTTCCTCCTATCTCTTATTTAGTGACAATCAACCGTCTCTAAATATTTCTAATCATTTTATTTAGTGGAACAAAAAAAGTGTTGTTAATAATTATCACTGAAAGTATTAGAAGAAAAGTCAATAGAAATATTTAGCAACTATTAATTGTCACTATACACGGAGTTGGAGGAAGATTTCTACAAACCGAGTAGGAGCCAAAGTTTGTTTTTTTGAAAATGAAAATGAAAAGTTCCTCTAACGACGAGAGGTATAACCATTAAGGAGGGAATTAATTGTTGTCAGCATTTATTGAGAGAGAAGTGGTGTAATAATACTAAAATATGATTATAATGGTTTTATTGTTACGTTACATATAAATCAAGAATAAATAGGACTTGCGGGACATTTTATAAATACTTAGGAGTGTTTAAGTTCGGTGAATATTTTACACTAACTCTTAATTTTATAAATAGTAGTGCAATAGATATAGATCTAAATATAGAGATAAATAACTAAAATACACAAAAATGCTTTAAAAAAAGAAATCATGCATCTATCATTGGACAATGAACTTGGACATAGAAACCATGAATCTAGCATTAGGAGATGAGAAGTTTTCCGAGGGCCGCACCATTAATTCATTAAAGTCAACAACCAAGGATACTCGTGATATTAGAAAAGATTCGAGGGACATTTGTGTCCAAAAATTAATTTACACACATTCAACTTTTAGAGGTAGTATAGATTAACCACATAAGTGTGGTTTCAGTTTCTAGGGGGTATTTAAAACACCTTTTTTTTTTCCCTTTGCCAAATCTCACACAAGCTTGTTTAAAACAGGTTTGGCTACTTGAGAATCAATCTCAAATACCTTTTAAAACTGTAACAAAGATTTCATTGGCAATTTTTTTATTAAAAAGATAATTGTATTCACCATAAAGGTTACCATATTCCTAAATGACTTGGCATGATAAAGTGCATGCCTTTTTCCATTCAAACTTCAAATTTTATTATATTTTGTGTAAATTTTGCTAACTCTCATGAATTGAACAGTTACAGGTACGCTGAACTAAAAGAATTAAAGCAGTGAATGAAGTTCCTTGCGGGTTTTATAGTGCAATCAATACCAGAAAGATTTTCATATGAAAATTTAAATACTTGAATAATTGCCAAAGCTACCGCCATTGGTGATTGAGTACGCTTTTTCTTTATGTCACTATAAGTACAACATTTTTCATTATTTCACGTGCAAGAGGTATGTGGTCACCAGGACACTAACGCGTCTTCAAAATGTCTCGTCCTTTTTTTTTGTGGGCACATATTTAATTTCATAAAATCACTTATGGATTCACCATGTTCCATATTATCTTTTTATTTTTTGTCGTGAAAAAGGAAAAAATTATACCAGTGGACAGCTCCATGTTCCATGTACTCTAATAGGATACGAGCTTTATCTATACTACTTATTAAGCCAAAATTTAGTTAGTTTGGAGTAACACTCTCTTTGGTGTTATATAACTACTAACCTACAACGATGACAAAGGCATTATAAGAAATTTTTACACAAAATACAAATCTTAATTGGTAAGTAACTACTTACAAAAATATGTTTAGTTTTCACAAATTAAAATTCATCAGAAAATATAGTCAAAAAAATTTAAAGGCGAAGTTTGGTACGATAATAATATTTCCTAACTTATTTTTAGACACGTATGACTAACTTATTTTTTTATTAATTAAAATTTATTTTATTGGATATAACAATAAACACGTATACGTGTTATTTGTACTACTAATTTTACATTTGCACATGCATCGCGTGTGCCATGGTGACTCGTAAGACTAGAGATAAATAAGATTTAATTAAATACATTATCACGTTAAAAATATAAAAATTCTTCTACATTATCTGAATGTCATTTTTTTTGGAGTGTATATTCTATAATAATAGGAGTATAATAATAGAAAATTTATCCGGTTGAAGTTATATTAACCGCAAATTTTTGAAGAAAAAGAAACAGCATTCGCACCTTGTGATGTGATGTAGCACAAGTCCAGTATCATTTTGAGGCATGCTTTGGTTTCAAAAGGCTGGTATCGATTCAACATTTCAGTTCAAAGAGTATGAACGTTCTAATAAAAGAAATAAATATACAATTTTTGGACACTCGAAAAAAAATTAGGTATACAGTGCTAAGTGAAATGCATAGAGTATGGTCCAATGGTGACTCACGAATGGATGCCGAGAATGCGGTCACGAGATCCCTCTCTTGGCCACTAAATGTTCAGTTAACTTGTCACCTCACTATCAAACGATTTGAGATTCCTCTGCCATCGAAATTATGCAACTCTTGTGAGAACCTGGTAGAATGGCTACCATGTTAAGTGTAATGTTTCACCTTCCGCTGTCCCCTACTTTGTCCGGCTTTATTAATCTTGTCGATTACATCTTTCAAGTATTGTAAAAGGCCCGTCTTTACGTCTTTGAAATGTTTATTCTGTACCTTTTAATATATATATTTTTACACATTTTCAACTGGTGCTGAAAAGTTACGTTATATTATTATTTTACTTTTTAATAACAAACGTAGGCATACAAAAAAACATGTAGAATATTTTTACACATTTTCAACTGGCACTGAAAAGTTACGTTATATTATTATTATTATTTTACTTTTTAATAACAAACGTAGGCATACGAAAAAAAACATGTAGAATATGAAAAGAAAAATGCTCCTTTTAATCTTCTATTTTGTTTTAAACGTCTTTTCTTCGTGTTCATGAGACACTAGGCTGTCCAAAAGATTCATGTCGCCAGTCGGGTTCAAGGCCAAATATTCCAAAAGACAATGGATTAATCCTAAATTTCTTAGTCAAGGCGTGAATACTTCTGATCTTTGTCTCACAATACAATTATTCTGCAGTCTGCACGATGCATAGTACTTTAACATTGTAAAGTTGCAAATATTTTCCTCTGTAACAGCATAAGATAATAGATACAGTACAGTCCAATATTTCTACTAAGGTACCAAATTGGACCAGAGAAATTAAAAATGAAAGAACCCTCTGACACTACAACCTTGGTTTTCCACCATACGCTTGCCGGCAAATCGACGTAGGTTTCTGGGATTTTGAGCAAAGTTGCGAGGAACCCGGACATGTCTGCAGACAATTGTCCCCTAAGCTGCCGGTAACGGACGTCTCCCCGGCGAACCACTCCTTCGGCGGCGACCCATTTAGGAAATTCCCTTCCAGGAACAATCTCGTCAATGTCTCCTTCTTGCTGTACTGCCACGGGATTGGCCCACGTAGCCGGTTGTAACTCAACGTGAGCGACGACAACAGAGGATAAGCATAGAAATTCACAGGCAATGTGCCTTCGATTTTGTTGGATCCGAGATCGACGGCGACGAGGTCGCTTTGAAAATTGGTGGGCTTCCAGATGTCGACACGTGTGAAGCCGTTATTGGCCAAGTCGACTTGCTGAAGAGAAGGCAAGAGGAAGAACCAGGATTGCAGGGTGCCAGTGAGCGAGTTCTCGCTGAGTTCCACCACTTCTAACTGGGTCAATCCGGCAAACGATGCTTCATAGAGTGACCCCGATAGTGAATTTGACTTGACAGCGAGCTCGATCAAGTTCACGGGGAGCTTGGGGAGTGACCCGGTGAGCTTGTTGAAACTCAAGTCGAGTCGTCTCAAGCTGGTGAGCGAACTCATCGTGTTTGGCAATGACCCAGAAAGGGAGTTATGAGAAAGATCGAGGGATTGAAGAGATTTGAGATAGGCAATGGAGGGAGGGACTGAGCCGATGAACGAGTTGGAACGGAGAGAGAGGGTCTGGAGATTGTAAAGAGAGGAGAGAGAAGGAGGGATTGGGCCGTAGAAGTTGTTGTCGAAGAGGTCGAGGGTGACGAGTTGGGCGAGTCTGGACACGAGTGGAGAGAGAGTGCCGGAGTAACCCGCCGGATCGAGGGTGAGTTGGGTGATTCGGGATGGTGACTTAGGGGTGGTGGGGGTACTGCAGGAGAGGCCACAGATGAAGTGGGTTACGTGCGGAGAGCATGGGTCGGTGGTGAAGTTCCAGGAGGCCAAGCACGAGTATGACGGGATGGTTGTGGGCTTGATCGAGGCCTTGAAGGCTTGAAGAGCTGCAATGTCAGATGCGAGAGTGAAGGACTGGATCGAAACCAGGGATTGAAAAAAACAGAGGAGGACGATGAAGAGGAAGATGAAGGGGGAAAGGCTAGACATGGCAATTGGCTGAAGGTGCAATCTAGGCGAGAGGGAGAGCGCTGCGTGAAGTGCTTTAGCGAAGTGTGTGAAATGGTCATGGGGGTGTGGGGATGTGTGGCTCTTCAACTGCAAGGTGCAGAGTGTCGTCCTGTCAGTGGACAGCAGTACCGCACTCAAACTTGGAGGAATCTGTGTGGGGTTCACACGCACTCCCTGTACTCTGTTGCTGATGCAAGTTGAGCCTAGTTTTGGTAAAGATGGATTCTGCAGCCAAACGTTTGAGTTGATTTTAGGCTTTGATGCAATTAACGAGAGATGCTTTTGTCTAACTTGGGCATGAGCCAATTTTCTTTACTCTTATATTAGTCTAAAATCACGGTCAACTCATACACAAATTTTTTATTGTCCAAATTAGTTGTATTTGACAAAGAGTTGAACACAACTCTAGATCCGTAAGGAAAAAAAAAACAACAACAACAACAATAAGAAGTTGGTTCAATAGTTCTCGGATCCCAAATCAGGCACAATATTTGGGTTCAAATCTCCTGTTTATCGCTTCTTATCGGAGGTAAACTTACGTCCTCAATTCTACATGTGCTTCGTACGCGAATTTTTCATACACTTCGGTTTCGATATAGGGACAGGTATCGAGAATTCAAATATATGTGATAGCCTTATAATTTTCGAGATATAATATTCTCTATGAGTTATATCAAAATATTTTAAGATCCGATTATTTTTTGTTAAAAAAAATAAAAATTCATGCGTGCAATAACATGAGGAAAGGCGTAAATGCAGACGACGGTTGCGTAATCTTTCTCCTGCATCAGGGATTAAGAATGATGCTTTGACAAGTCTGAGCAAATCCAAGTTATAGACCTCGTCCGCGTATGTAACATGAAACTTTAGTGCGTCGCTATTACATCAATTGTAGCAATTAAGGCCACGTGCGCCACTAAATTGTTTGGCATTTTGATGCACAGTTTGTGGAGGAGGAGATACAATAAAGCTGGACCGGACCGGTGGACTGTTTTGGACTGGACTCATTGGAAATATCGTAAGAGTACGGAACACTGACAGGCCTCTACACGCTTGTCAACCATCCCTGTCTCCTTCCGTTGATTTTTCATGTTCTTCGTTTTCCTTTCTTTTTCACAATCAAAACACGTACCAAAAAGTAAAAGAACTGATTATGCGAAGTGCCCCCAAATTTTTTTGTATTAGTGTTTGGCATCATAAAATTTATTTTAACTATCTCGCACAACAAATTTAATATCAACAACCACCAACGCCACTACCACCTCCTTACTATCACCCACCACATATTCCCCGGCCAATTTAAAACCCAAGCAAATCCCAAAATTGGGATTCAGGACCAATATTCGAAATCTAGTGTTTCACTAGATTTCGAAATCTTAGTGAAACACTACATTTGTCATCTCATGTCTGCTCAAATCACTAACGGTGGTGTTAATGGTTATTAGTGTTTTGCGATGGTTGGCGAATACAGTGGTGATGGTGACTGTGCGCTTGGTATACTGGTGCGAAGATTTTGTCGACGTGGAGTGAGGTGGCGTTGATTGGAGATAGTGTGGTATTCAACAACGTGTGGTGTGGGGTGGTGATTTATGCGGTGGTTGTGGGGTGCATGTCGGGTCCTGGGGCTAAAGACAACGCCAAGGATAGGGGGACGAGGATGGGTTGGGGGGCTTTGCTTGGCATGCCGATCTTCTTTTGGGGAAAAAGGTGAAGGCATGTAAGGGTGGAGCCGGTGTCGTGGCATCAGATTTGAAGATCATTGGTGATGCCTTGGTGCACAATTGCGCGGAAGTTATGGATAAGGGCAGAAATAAGGTCGAAGGTAGCTTTCCCAGGTCTTGGAGACATCAAATTAAGAGAATGAGACGATCATGAGCTTGGAGTAGGTGACGGTGGAGATGATGGTGTCAATTTGGGAGGGGGTGGGGAAGGGGAGTCACACCACACCACACACACACACAGAATGAATGAATGATTTACCAAAAATGCCCCTCAAAGTTTGAGCTAAATCATATATCTTGTGAGTTCTTTGCTCGAAAAGTGGTAACAGGTTGTTAGATGTCACACTTATACAAGTTTGTGGTGTAAAATAATTATAATGAACTCTGTGGTACCAAGCGCTAGTAGGTAAACTTGGGCGTCTCGCATAATTAACCCAAAAGAAATAGTAGGTGTTCGTAATGGAAGATCTCTGGTGGAGGTCTACCTAAGAGGGGCGGAGACACAAATTATAACCAAAGTAGACATAATACATTAAACGATAAGTCTTGAAAATTAATTTTGGAACTTCAATTTAGTTATTTGAACTCTACTTTTGTCGCTTTATTGGCTATATAACGACTCTTCTAAGGCATTTATGGTCGAAAGTAGAGTTCAAATGGTAAAAAATGGATTTCAAATATCACTTTTTCTATTTGAGCTCTACTTTTGTCGTTAAAGTGGCTATGGAGTAACACTCTTACTGCATTTTACTTATTATTCAAAGTAGAACTCACATACTAAAAAAGGTAGCTCACGTATCACTTCTCTTCTTTTCTATAAGTTTAGCAGGCAAAACGACCAAGATGATACTCATTTTTTAGCATTTTCAGAATTTTATGGTGGAGATTTTGTCCATATAACCTAAAATGCCTAATGTACCGGAAAGAAAAAGGGGAACAGCCGATGGGCACGTGCCCATGGATACCACTTGTTGCCTAAATTTTTTGCCGTATATTCATTTTTCGTTCATAAATAACTATCAAATATTATCACGAATAACATTTACCTTTTTGCATGCATATATATATATATATATATATATATATATATATATATATATATATATATATATATATATATATATATATATATATATATATATATATATATATATATATATATATATAGACTCCGGCCGATGATTGGTCTTAAAATATACCTGACGGGATGAGAGTAATAGAAAATAGACATTTAAATTTACAACTTAATCATTGTCTACGCAAACAATAAGCTAACCCCATTAATTCCAGCAAAAAATGCACATCGTATCCATACACTGACTGGTGGCTCTTGTGGTTTTTCTCCCTAGTTGTTTACCAGGGGTCCCCCCCATCCCCTTTCCTTTATTTCCCTGTTAAGTGGCTTCCCGTTCCCCTTCCCCTTGGACTTTACCAGGTTGATTAGTACGTGTAATTTGGGCGATTGTTGTTTAACGTCCTTCATTTAGAAGCAATTATGGGGTAGTGTATCTCCTGACCGTATGCTGCATTTAGAATGAAATGGTAAGAATAGTATTTGAAACTAAATGGTAAGAACAGTTAGGCGAGCGATTGTTGTTTAACGTCTTTTATTTAAAAGTAATCATAGAATAGTTTAGTTCCTGACCGTCTCATGCATTTTTAAAATGAAACGGCGATAATAATTAGGAAGCCAAACAACAAAATGGAGCTCTAATTTGTGTAGGTACAAGTCAGCTACCTCGTGTGCTCTGTAAGCCTCGGCGACGAGTGCTTATAGTGATGTTGTGTTTAATATTAATGTAACTACGTTTGAAAAAAAAAAGTACATATACTGTGCCCCGGGTGTTAGAGATTGCTTACTTTTATGTGAAGCGGTGTCAATAGACAGGACAGCTTCAAACTTGTAGTTAGCTCAGGAAGTTGCTTTTTTTTGTTTTGTTTTTTTATGGTAATAACTAGATACACTCTCTTTAAAAAGGATTTTCTACACTTGGATCGATAATACAATGTTTCTCTTAATTGTTAAAATATTATATTAGAAAATGTGATTTAACCTGTTTATAAGCTTTTAATCGCTAATTTAATCAGGATTATTAGTTTTGCAGAAGTCCTGACAAAAGTAATTTTATCCCAAGACGATCAGCTAAACAATCTCAAACACCCCGTCCTAGATTAATCGGGACTCCGGTTGCATAAAAACAATTCCTTTTTTGCGGAATCTTTCATCGCAATTATCATCCTTCCGCAAACATGAACTCTCAAAAGATTCTGCTAACATACACTGTGATCCTCAGTGTCCTCACCGCCACCGCCACCGCCACCGCCACCGCTACCAGCGATGCCTACCCCTCCCCCTACGCCACCGACGCCACCGCCTGCAACCCTTCCGCCACAGACGACCTGGTACCTGTCCGCCGAGAAGTCTACGATGTCGGGAGAATCTTCGACATCAGTCACCGATACAACCCAAACATGCCGTCCTGGGAATCGGAGGACGGCCTCGGCCAGTTCCTCTGGCTGCCGAAGAGCATGAAGAACGGCTCGCTCGCCAACAACTCCGAGATGAAGCTCCCCACCCACACCGGCACGCACGTCGACGCGCCGGGACACGTGTACGATCACTACTTCGACGCCGGCTTTGATGTCGATACTCTCGACCTCGAAGTACTCAACGGTACGGTATACTAATATTACAAATCAACTTTGGTGTTTTGGATGCGCATAGTCGTCCTGTTGGCACTCCTAAGGGCAACGAGTGTGAAGAAATCAACTCAACTGCACATGGTGTGTCATTAGCCAGTGTCAAAGGCCAATAGCGCCTGCAGATGTTTGATCATGTCAAGTTAATGTTTGGTATTCTCGTGTATATATATAGTTTTTGTCCAAAATAATACTATTTTAAAATTTAATTACCAATTTACTCTATTTTAAAACTTATTTCCTTACATATCACACTTTTGGAAATCGTTGTTTGAAACCACTATTTCAAAGTAGAAATCGATGTTTCAGCGATTTCTACCTCTTTTCTACTGTTTTAAAGTGACTACTTGAAATCGTTTTCAAACAACGATTTTTAAAAGTATGATTTGCGGGTAAATAAGTTTCAAAATAGAGTAGATTGGTAATTAAGTTTTAAATATGTATTAATTAAGGAAAAAACTCTATATATATACACTGTAAATGTTAACTTTGTTTAATACCGGGCTAGAACACGCGGATGGCCTAATTACCACTCCTATTTTGGCTATCAGCAACTGTACATGGAGCGACTTCAGCCACATATGAGTACCAATAGGGTCTGTGACATGTTTGATGTTTGGTGAAATGTCACGATAATGTTTGATGAAATGGTATTCTTGGATTGGATAGCTAGTGTTGAAATTCAAGCATATGGGCTTTAGGCCTGGACATTTAGTACAGTTAACCAATCAAATCAACATTTAGGATCATATATCTGTGAAATTTGTTTGTTAGCCTGGCTTGGAGATATGGATTTGGTTTTTGGACATATATATATTGCAGTAAAAGCAGTAAAAGGTCAAAGCTTGTGGGCAAAGTGCATTTTGCCAAAACCATCAACGTAGGCAGGAAAGAGATGCCCTTGGATTATAGCCACCCTTTTTGAAATATCTGCAGAAGATATGTTTTTCTTTCTAATCGAGGGACTTTCACATGTATATACCATATAGAGTCCTGGCAAAAACATCTAGGAGTAATAAGCTTTGACGAAATTCACTTGTGGGAGTAAACATGAGGTTTCTGTTTACTGTGTTTTTGGTATGCATTGAGCTGCTGGCAATTGCAATATTTCCTCTTGCTACATCATCATCTGATGTTGCTTACCCATCGGGGTATGGTGATGATTTTGGTACTTGTGGAAAGGATGTGGACTTGGTTCCTTTGAGGAGAGAAGTTTATGACAACGGTAGGATTTTTGATATTACGCATAAGTTAAATCCCGAGACGCCCGTAGGGGATTCTAATGAGGGAATTGGGCAGTTTCTCTCGCTTTCTCTGAGTATGAAGAACGGCTCGCTGTATAACTTCTCCCTGATGACATTGCTTGTTCATTCTGGCACTCATGTCGATGCGCCTGGACATGTTTTTGATCACTACTTTGACGCTGGGTTTGATATAGATTCTTTGGACCTGGAAGTGCTGAACGGTACCAATTGCTGCACAGTGCACACTATTTCTTGCTAGTTATTTTCTTATGACATTATAAGTTTATGGGTTCGGATCATTATAACAGTTTATGGTGGTTATTTTTAAAGTCTATCAAAACTTTACAATGCAAGTCTTAGTATGCACTGAATATTGCTTCGCATATTTTACTTTCAAGTAGAGTTCATTGCATCTGCCGTTATTGACATCGGCTGTAAATCTTTATGCTCCCAACTCATGCCATAATTGTTATGTGGGCCATCTAGTTCTAGGACAATATATATGTCCTGTCTAACTTTAGATAATACAGTACTGACTTAGCACTTTTAGGTGCTGGAGTAACCCTTAAATCTTCAAAGCAGAAGCAATTATACCGTTTTTATTGTCAGTTAGTAGGATTAGAATGCTCTTTTTGCTGATTGCAATGACTTTGAGCTGTTAAGCTTCAAAGGGACAGTCTCATGACGAGGAGCTCTTTTCGTTTAAAGTTGTGACGAAAAATGTATTTGGTAATGGTGGGGATTTTTAAATGGAACCAGCTTCGATTAACCCATACAACGAGGTTAGTCTACAGTGCATAAGGGTCAGTGACCTTGACAGCTAAAATCTTAGTTTAGACCATGGAGACTCTTGGAACAGGTGCTATATGTCTAAAGTTCAATAGGCGCATTTATTCATTTGTTTTGGTGAAGTAAGATTATTCTTTTTGTCTAAACTCTTCACTAGGAACATTTTAGTCCTGTGTCTGGTTCTCCGGGGTTTGGGGCTAAAGGTTAAAGCTCTTCAAGAGCTCAAATCTTTCATGCTTCTAATTTGTGGAATTTAATACCATCATGCATTTCTCTTTTCAGAGGCTGGTGTAGGAGGGGGTATATTTCTGATGCTCAATAGGAGCTTTTTGTTCTTTGTTTTGGTGAAGTAGGACTATTCTTTTGTCTAAACTCTAAAGTTCAGCAGGAGGATTTTATTCTTTTGTCTGGTTCTCCGGGGTTTCGGGCTGAATCTTAAAGCTCTTCAGGACCTCAAACCTTTTATGCCTCTAATTTAGGGATTATACTATCATCATATATTTCTCCTTTCAGAGGCTGGTGTGGGCTTGTAGTTTTTGAGGAACCCATTCTAGTTTAGGTATTCTAGCTTGCTTTAACTTCTTGTTAGTGATCCCTTCTTTGCTTTTCCCTCGTCTACATGGGGATTTTCCCTTTTTGTACCGACGATGCAAAGCAATTGCTTATCGTATGACATTAAGTTTTATCCATATCCTCTTTATGCAGCTATGCAATTTATTGATTACTTCAGTTTGTTTCAACAGGTCCTGCACTGTTAGTCGATGTTCCAAGGGACAAGAACATAACTGGTATCTGTTTCTTACATAGTTCTCCATGTTTGACTGAAACCTACATCTTTATACATCTATACACGGTTTTCCACTTTTCTTTGCTTTAATTAAAAAATTAAACAGTTTCAAATGCACGTTACATTTTTTCGGGCACAAAAAAGCTACTCTTTTATTAGCGAATTCCCGCAGTGTTTGGGCATCCTCCTACTTGTTTAGTAATCATAACCGACGATTCAAAGTCTTCGTGAGCAGCATTGTACATAACAGGCAATATAAGATCGAGCATATGGAAATAGTGGTAACCACATTTTATACTCTTCGAAAAGCTACATCTTTACTCTAGCCATTTTCAGGATCAGGAATATGAGGTATCTATTGCACTGAACATTTATCAAGTGTTTGCAACATTAATGATGTTTAGATGGCCAGCTGAGGTCGGTTATTTATGTCTGTCTAGATTTTTTGAAAACTAGCTTTGCTCTAGGACAAAGCTCATTGTACTTTAGATGCTTGATCTTATTATCTCTGTAAGCACAAAGCTCATAGTAAAGTTTAATGCTTATTGGAAAGTCTGGACCCTTACAAGCCACAAAATGTAAATGCAACCCCTAAAGATGGCTCCAAGATATAGTTGCCTAAAGAAATAAGGTTTATACTAGATAGACTCACAGAAAAAGCAACTCCACAATATTGTGTCTTGCACATTAAAGTTGTCTTGTTCACCAATGGTTACTAAATGGAGTGGCCCATGTAGCATCATGCTGCGAAACCTAACACCTCACTTTACTTTTGTTGCGTGTGGAAGCACTCCGTCTTTTGTGGCATGTATACATTCCAATTATATCACACTCCAAATCAAAGCACCTAAAAGATAAATGCTCAAACTGAACCATTGCTCAATTGACCACAGATGCTTGAACAAGATGCTTCTAATGATTTTTGTTTGGCGTTGCTTTGGGCATCTTGTGTCTTCCAATATCTCAGGTGGGTGTATTAACTCTTTGATTCTTTCAGCTGAAGTTATGAAGTCCTTGAATATACCCAAGGGAGTAAGGCGTGTGCTTTTCAGGACATTAAACACAGACAGGTATTATCTTCCTTTGCTTCATAGTTTCTGGATAAGTTTATTCTCAGCTCATGTTTATAAGAATAATCATGTCCAGCATCCATGTTTGATGACTATATATGTAGAAGCAAAGTCTTCTAATTTGTTAACACAAGTGAAAATGACACTTCTGACATGTATATTATATTAGAAATCTTTTTAATAGAATTCTCCAAGATTGTGAAACTTATCTGTTATTTTTTTTTTCTTAAGGCTATTATGTTAGTATTCATCACCTTCAACAATGAATACATGTGACTGCAAACTGACTCTTGTCTAACATGAGTAATTCTAAAAAAGGAACCCATCATTAAATTGAGTTCTTGGATCTGCTTGTTAGGGGCCAGTAGGGGTGCAACTTGGGTGGCTTGGGTTGGTTTTCTACCCAACCCAAGTAAACCCATGTGCTTTTATAACCCAAACCATTTTAACCTAAGAAAAAACCGAGTGGGTTGGGTTTGGTTAATGGGTAATTGGGTTTGAATAAGTCGATGAAAACAAAGTACGAATTTTTTTAACTTTAAACAAAAATCAAGCTGATCGTGGATGGTTGACGGTGGTGGTGACTGTCGGTGACTGCCAGGGTGGCGACTGAAGGTGGTAGGTGGCAGCAGCCGATGGCCGGTGACTGCCAGAGGTGGTGATTGGCGAACGGCCAGCGACCGATGGCTGTCTGCAGGGCGGTGAGGAATACTTTCTTCTCTGTGGGGTTCGAGTTGTGTTGGCATATTGTGTCAGGAAATTATCACCCTAGATGTCATCCATGTTGTTACTGAGACACCTTTAAACTTCATTGACATTTTAAGTTACATGTGATTGTCTTGGCATTGCAGATTTGGCTCTCTCTTGTTCTGAGTCCTCATACTAGTTTTTAGTAATTTAAATAGAGAGTAGTACCACTGGCCATGTTGACATACGAATGCATTGTCTTCTTTCCCTTTTTACTTCATATATGTGTTGTATTATAAATTGTTTCTTTTCACTGCAATCTTTCGTTCTATATGCTGTTGAATCTTGTGTTTGTCTTTAGTTTTCCATGTGCTGTTGAATTTGATCTTTTCTTCTTTACATTATTATGATTGCGACGAGCTCATGAAAGTTTTTGGACAATCTGAACTTTATCTTGATGCTAATTGGAATGCAAAGAAAGAATGAAATGAAACTGAAGGGAAAAAGAGATTAAGTGTTGTTTTTGATTTATCATGGTGTTTTGGACACTACTTCGGGTTGGGGCTATTGAGGCAGACATGCCTTAGTTGTTCGGGGCAATATGATTTCTGTGTCTTCATCTTGGAATGTATTTAGGCTAATCACCTGTAAGGGAGTGGAAACCTGTCTTCCAGTGAGCTGCCCCTAGTGTCCCGCCGAAAGTTATAGCAGGGTCATGTTTAACCTCTATCTTCCTTAAAACATGACGAATGTTACTCCTTTGTATTGAGAATGCTTTAAAAAAATTTGTTTTTTGGACGAATTATTATAATCTAACTAGAACCTCAAGTTTGATTTTGAACCTGCTTTTTTATAATTATGCCTATACCATATGCTTTCTTTTGTTTTCCTTTTTTGTTCTGTTTCGTAGCAAAAATAGGTATAGCATGTAACTGGGCTGCACATCTTGATGGGATGATGAGTGATGTTCTTCAGCACTTAGTGCAAATGCTATGTAAAGTAATTGGTTCATCAGTATGGCAACCATCTTTCATTCTAATTTTTTCTTTTGGCAACCTAGCGATTGCATCTCCTTCAAGTGAGCCTTGATGTAATCCCTTTGCATAGTAGACGACATCATTTCTTTTTCTATGGGCATGTGGTATATAGCACCATAAACAGAGTTCGGTAATATTAGTGCTCTAGAAATTTCCTACAAGCGATTTCTTTTAAAAATTAAGATGGCTCAGTCTCCTTGGGCCCATGCCACAACGAACTAGTTCCTTTTGAATCCCCTGGATGGGGCGCCAATTGCCTTTGACTTGCTCCGGGACGTGGACTAATTACGGTGCAGGCAAGCTAGCTTGTGATACCACTTCACTGTTGAACACACACAAATACACAAAAAGGTTAGGGCCTTTTGGGTTGGAAAGGAATTTGAGGAATCTAGATGGTTTCAAGATCCATCTTCACCGGTTGCATTCTTCTTCTTTGAAATGCTTTTCTTTGGGTCAAGGAGAAGTTCATATATAGTTGGGTGTGTGGTCTAGCCAGTGCAACTCCTTGGTGCTTTGAGCTTCTTTTGTATGCGGCTTCCCCTTCTCTAGGTTTCTTTCTCTACTAAAATTTTAACTTAGGTTTGTTAGGAGTTGAATTTCAGGCTATCCTTTGGAAAAGTATGAGGGTGCATCATCGTTTCATGCAACCACTTGAGTTGGAAACTTCTAAGATCTGAGTACCGTCGTGCATTTCATATAGAAAATCCTAGCTAGTAGAATATAACATTATTAGGCTTCAAATGCTAAGTCAGTTGAAAGGCTACTTCATTTTACTTCTCTTCAAAATGAATTTACTCTGTTTTACATCAATAATATCTGCTGAGCCATTTGATAAATCTAGTTGTTTCCAATTTCAGACGCCTAATGTGGAAAAAGGAGTTTGATACAAGCTATGTTGGGTTCATGAAGGATGGGGCACAATGGCTGGTAGATAACACTGACATTAAACTTGTCGGTAAGATGGATACATCTTGTTCATTTATAGTTTTTACAACTTTGGGACTTGCGAGGTTCTTTTTATAATTAGACAGAAACAAAAAGAATACGTGTATACTGTAGTTACCATATCATATGATATGCACTGCATTGATAATTTTCTAATAGGCTTTGCCCTAGTGCAAATTTAACGCAACCTTACCCATGCTACCTCTCTCAACCTATTCTTTTCCTTTGCACAGCCCTCAAACTTGCTGACTTTCAACGTATAGAAAATCATTTTTTAACTATGCATTTGTTTGTCTTTTCTCCCCATAGCTTTAGCCATATTTTGTTCTGTGCAGTCACTTTTGGTCACAACCATCTTGTTTGGGTCCGCAACCTTGTTCATGCTATGCTCATCTTTTACATGCTCCTTGGTTGGTGATTACCTACAAATTGCTGCTCGATGTTCAGTCTACATTATAGGAATATTGACCATACTGTCCAGAAGGGACCTCTGTAGTGCAGGCTCTTTTTTTTCAAGAATGGTTGATCCTATTTGGCCACTGATGGTAACGGGAGTCACAGACCCACAATGCATGCATACACCTGGGGCAGAAAAACTGAAAAAACTGCATTTTAATGCCCAAAAAACTTCTACTAGGTACTCAAAGGACCCTGGATTGGCTATAAGAGTCCACCAAAGGAAAGCAACTGTTATTAGAGAAGTATTTTTGAGCTTAGTAATAATTTGCTCCATATCCTTATAAGCTCTAACATTCGTATCCAATTTCCTGTTATGTATGTGTATCTCGATTGTGAATATCTCGATTGTTCACTATTTAACTGCTAAAGCAGAAAAAAATAATTTTGCACTGATGCATCGTTTGTTCACTGTAGGAATTGATTACTTATCTGTGGCTGCATTCGATGATTTGCTTCCCTCCCATCACGTTTTTCTAAAGGACAGGGTAAGTAAATTATGTGCAACTAATGAAGAAATCTTAGTATCCAAGTGCTCTTTTTGGAGTTTGTATATTTTCTTTCCAGTATCATACATCTTCTGCAGTTTTTTAGGGTTAATTGCGTATAGCTTCCTCGTGGTTTGGGTGAGTTCCAAAAAAGCACTCCGGGTTACAAAAGTTGCAAATAGCCCCCTGTGGTGCCAATTTTGTTGCATCCATTAGGAAAAACATCCTTGTTGACGGGAGGTGATACGCCCTTGAAAAATGTGTTTCTTATCAAACTAAAATGTGAAAATGACTAAAGTACCCTCCCTTTTTTTACTCTCCATTAATGTCCCAATTTCTTCTCCACTTTTCACAAAACCTAACCTTAGCCGCCACCTTCACATGCTCAGCCCCATCCACCACCACCCTTGTCCGCCACCAGCCCCATCTCCGTGCGCAGCGACCATCAGCCCCAGCCAAGTCTGCTGCTGCAGCCACCTGCCAAAGCTCATGTGCCATCAACCCTGTCCATGTCCGGCACCAGCTCCACCCAAGCCCACCGCCGCTGCCACTAGCCCCAGCCCCTCCCTCTCACCCCGCTGCCACGGCCCCTCTTCATCATTGCCGATGGCCACCCATGTCCACTACTGAAACAACCCTAGATCTATGTATGCATAGAAAACCCTAGATCTATGTTGATGTTGATCTAGGGTTTTGTTGTCGGCATGAGTCCATGCCCGCTTGCCGTTCCCTCTTCTCGTCACTTTTGTTGCACAAAAACAACAAAAGTGATCTTTAGGGCTTACACATGGAGATGTTTTGGACAATTCTTTCTGTTACGAGAACCGTTGGATGCAACACTTCTGCAATCTCAGATCTCTTTTTGAAATTTTTGTAACTTAAGGTGCCTTTTTGCAACTCGCCCAAACCACTACATGCAATTATCCCTTTTCATTATGCTAAATGAACTTGGAAATTTTCTTAAATATAACCCACTTCTCGACTCTAAAAAGCTTACTCCTGATTTTAGGCTAACATTCTATACACACGCGGGCACAGACACACCCCTCATGGGCAGTTTTTTTTTTTCCCGTTAACTTCCCCAAATGATCCTTTGGGCAAATCAGTAAATGGATTTAGACGTGCCCTGAAGAAAATGCGTTCATTATAGTTTTGATTCCCAGTCGTACTAACAGTGTTTGAAATGCTTTAGGAAATCATCCTCGTGGAAGGTCTTAAACTCGATGACATCTACTCTGGAATATACACCGTTCATTGCTTACCATTGCGATTGCTTGGTGCTGAGGGGTCTCCTATACGATGCATCCTCATCAAGTGATGTATTATCGTGTAAGTGTTCTACTCGATGATATATTACCAGAAGAGTTATCTCCTTTAATCTAAAGTAGCTAGCAATATGTTACGAGTTCAATGCGAACCTTGCTTTCGTATCAAAATTATCATATCCTCCTCGTGCTTCGTTGTGCGATTTCATCCTTCTTGACATCGGTTTATCTTATCAGGAATTACTGGCATTTCTGAAACTGGCATTCTGAAACATGTCTCGAGGGAACACTGAGAGGCCTATGAGATAGCGGTTAGAATGGATGCTGCAAGTGCTCCCTGTGAAAACTGGTTATGGACCCCTGGCGTCACGTAGATAAACTTGTGTAACAAAAAATAAAATAAAAAGGAGGATCAGCAGCTCTTGTATAAGTATCTCTACTGGTAGATTCAGTATGGACGCTTTAGAATCTTACTGGGCTCTTTGATTGTGTCTTTTTTGTTTCTTTTGTTGCATACGGATAAGGCTTTCTTCTGCGATAGTATCAAATAATCTTTGCCGTAACTGTTAAACAACTTTTCCAGGTATTGCAACCCTTCATTTCGGTGAGTTGATGAAGGGAGACGGAGAGGGAAAGTTTTAAGAGGAATTACGTTTTCGGCTTGATTCAAATGAAAAAATGGCTGTTACTTGAGTTTTTGAAAGATAGTTACAACTTCTTATATAGTAAAAATTAATTGATGTTTTATATTATTAGGCGACTATTAATTATTGTTATACGAGGAGTTGTATTTGTCTTCTTACAATTTTAGAGTAGTAGCAAAAATTTATTCATTCAAATCGGACATATTGTCCCGAAACATTAAAAAATTTTGGGGAAAAAAGCAAAAATGCTCAATTCTGAAAAAAGCCAGAGCTTGGGCTGTCCAGCGACTGCCAAGGCACTTGGCGTTAACGATCACCCAGACGCCGAGAACAAGGGTATGCTTGAAATTTTCGGAAATGGTCGATAACTTTTCAAATAGTGGTAAACGACAGAATTTTGAAGGGCAAAACTTTCTTAATATAATTTTAATTTCTAAGCTTGAAGGGTGAAAGTGCGATTTAGTGATGCTGTGTTCTCTCCCTTGGCATTTTGGAAACGCTATTAACAACAACGAACTGAGTGCTTGTTACGAATCACGGTGAAACTGATGACACCAAAATGGTCGATGGAAAGTCACGATGTCCTTGAGTAAGCTTAAATGCAGATAGATTTAAACGATATTCATGTCAGGTTCTAAAAGTTAAAATGACTAAATTAGTTACCAACTGCGCTACAAGGATCATATGCCACTTGTTAAATCCAACTATATATGAAACTTAAGTGAAAACGATCGGTTTTTGAAAAGTGAAAAGCAAAGAGTCACCGGCATTAGCCGAATAAAAGATTTTAACTGTTAATTATTTAGGTTGTAAGAATCTTCCTTTCCTGCATATAACGACAATTATTGGTCACAAAATATTTCTAACGATTTTTATTTAATTAGGTTAAAAATTACTGCTAAAAAGTCACTAAAAACATCTAACGACTATTACTTATCACTCTATATGGGATTGGAGGAAGATTCCTACAATCCCAGTAGCAGCCAAAATTTGTTCTTTGCAGAAAGCAAGAGAACCACTAGACTGGGGCTTGGATCATCAACAAGGAGGTCACTATGCAGGCTACATTAACGTATTCCACCTGTTGGGAGACCAGGCTGGCTTCTTGCCGAGGATAATCTAAGCCATATAGAGTAGAATTGTGTCAACCAATTGTGCGCTTTCCATTTTGTAGAGGAGCATTATGAACTCAAAATGGAAGCAAAGCACTGCCGTTGATTCAACTCTAATGGTATAATTAAGCAGATGAGCCTGGCAGATGACCCTGGCCATATAGATGCTCAAATATCGTATTATACATACTTTGGCTTTGCGTCGGGGACTCATGGCATAGTTGTAAAGGTATGTGATATATAATGCTGCCTAAAAGATTAAACCTTGCTATTTTTCTTGATGCAGTAGATGGCAAGCTGTACGTTAAATGGTTTTCCAATAATTCCAGGCCGTAATATTTCATTCAATCATTCCTTCTCTAATCTGGATAACCATTCGATACTTTGTAGCATCTTTTTTGCTAAAGCGTTAGTGACAAATGATTGCCACTAAAAGTATATTATTGGTTTTTTTTTTTAACGAGAGAGAATAAATGGTGACATTAAATTTGATAAGAGATATACAAGTTTTCCACATATGCATTGTAGCTACTTTTCCTCGGCAAGGGAGAGCACAAATATGTTAACATTCGCTGAAGGAAAAAATTTGGCTGCTACCTCGGTTGGAAAAATCTTCCTCCTACCCCTTATATAACAACAATCAATCGTCTCTAAATGTTTCTAGTGACTTTTATTTAGTAGCGCTAAAAAGGTGCTGCCTACGATTTGGGTAGAGCCAAAATTTGTTCCTCACTGAAAGCGTTCTGTTGTCTTGATGCCCAAGTGATGCCGGTTTGGCTTCTCTCTTGACTTTATGCCCAAGTGATGACATGTTCATGTTAGAAGCAACAGAAGCAGAAAGTACTCAGAAGAGAGAGCACAGAGGGACTTGGGATGGCTTTGACTTATTAAAGAAGAACCATGCATGTGAAAGATAACTTATCAAGACTACTACATAGCTTTACTCAACGAGTATGATCCGAGAAACTAGGCTTCTGGGTGTGCATACATTCTTCTGAGTCTTGCAACAAGTCTATAAAAGGGTAACTAGTGATGGCAAGGTCACTCAATTAAGTAGCAACTCAATAACTCACCGGGAGTTGCAACTAGGATTTGGTGAAAGCTTTGTTTCACCGATGGCGCAGCCTAGGACGCATTATGTTGTGTGGATTGTCTTGTTGGCGCTGACAGTAGCGGCAGGTGCAACTCCACCGGGAATTGCCAACAACCCTAGCCATGCAAGGTGCTTGATAAAGAAGTACAAGCATTGTTACAATCTAGAGCATGTATGCCCAAAGTTTTGTCCTGACCAGTGCACGGTTGAGTGTGTCTCTTGCAAGCCTATGTGCAGTGGCTCGACTGCCCCACCACCAGAGTCTGAGTCTCCACCAGAGGAGACTCCCACACCTCCCACAACCACCAGTCCACCGCAATCACTGCCCTCTTCTCCACCACCTCCAGCAGTCACCAGTCCACCCCCATCATTACCCTCCTCTCCTCCACCTCCAGTGGTCGCCAGTCCACCCCCATCACCAGTTTCATCTCCTCCGCCTCCAACGGTCGTTACTCCGTCTCCCGCACCATCCTCTCCACCACCATCACCCCTTTATTCTTCTCCACCGCCTCCTACTATCATCACTCCACCTCCCACTGTGTCCTCTCCACCGCTATCGCCACCCTCAGCTCCTCCACCTCCTTCTACTACCCCAACTTTGCCACCACCGCCTACCGAGAGTCCATCTCCAACACCGCTACAATATTCTCCTCCTCCAATCCCAACTTCTTCCACTCCTCCAACAACCTCAACATCACCACCCCCTACTCCATCAACTACTCCAGCATCTCCTAATACACCATCTCCATCTCCACCTACTACAACTAAACCTTCACCTCCATCAACCTCTCCTCCATCTCCACCGTCACCTTTTTCTCCTCCACCGTTAACTCCTGTGTCACCAAAAAAAGTCAAGTGCAAGAACAAGGACTACCCCAAATGTTACACCATGGAGCATGTTTGTCCTAGCTCTTGTCCTGGTGGATGCGAGGTAGATTGTGTGACTTGTAGGCCTGTTTGCAGTAAGTTCCCTGCTATATAGACTGGTTCCCTAATTTTCTTATTGATTGTAGTCCAAGTAGTTCAAAATCGTGGAACCCATTTATCCTATATATGCTTCTATCTTCTTGAGACACATCAATTTGGAGTCGGCTTTTGGATTTCACGCAAACCAGAGGGAAACAGTTCTTGTTTAGTGATTGCTTTTATTTGTCTAAGGCACCGTAGACATTAATCTTAAATTGTTTGAAACGTTGATTATGATTACGCACCTCATCTGAGGCAAACTCTCAACATTCTAACTCTTGATTTATATACGAAATATGCAGAGTGTGATATGCCCGGAGCTGTGTGCCAAGATCCTCGTTTTATAGGCGGCGATGGCATCACCTTCTACTTCCACGGCAAAAAGGATAAAGAGTTTTGCCTTGTCTCAGACCCCAACCTACACATTAACGCTCACTTCATTGGCAAGCGAAACCAGAACATGAAGAGGGACTTCACTTGGGTCCAATCGATTGGCATCCTCTTCGACGATCACAAAATCTTTATAGGAGCACAGAAAACTTCAACATGGGATAACACCATTGATCGCCTTGGTTTAACCTTTGACAATGAGCCAATTTTCCTGCAAGAGACGGAAGGCGCCTCGTGGCAACCAGAAAATGCACCAAGGGTCTCCATTTCTAGGGTTAGTGACACTAACAATGTCATTGTTGAGGTCAAAGGGATGTTCAAGATCACAGCCGAAGTGGTGCCTATCACTGAAGAAGAATCTAAGGCGCATAACTATGGCATCACTAAAGATGATTGCTTTGCTCATCTTGAACTGGGGTTCAAGTTCTTGTCCTTGACAGATGAGGTGAATGGAGTTCTAGGTCAAACGTATAAAACTGATTACGTGAGTAAGGTAAAGATGGGAGTATCAATGCCTGTAATGGGAGGCGAAAAAGTGTTTGCAACTTCAGGCCTTTTTGCCACAGATTGTTCAGTGGCGCGGTTCAAAAGCGGCCATGATTATGATGCTTCTTCATTGAGTTTGGAGTTGCCAAGCTTAAGCTGTAGCAGTGGGATGGATGGGCGTGGAGTTGTCTGCAAAAGATAGGCTTTTCGCATATTGCTTCACCCCAAGTGTTGTGTCTTGAAAGGCCTTGAGCAGTAAGGTCAGAAATACAGTACCATTTGATGAATATTTTCTTGTTGAATAAGGGTTCAGAAAACCTCCTTGTAAGTTGTAATATGTATAATTGATTAATCAAATATTTCAGTCCTAATCTCTTTCAACTCAATGTTGAGGGATTATTTTTCCTCTACTAAAATTTGTAACTCCTACCTTTATTCTAATTTTCAAGTCTTAATTCCTTCGTACGCATCATGTATTGATGTATACAAACTATTTATGTGACATTAGTACGTCCTGAAAGCAATTTATCTACAGATTACCTACAAGAAGCCCTCTTCTTTTTAAGATCGAGAGAGAAAATGAGAGGAAAAAGCAGTAAGAAGAGAGAGGACAGTAAGGTTTTAATTAGATTTTAGTAATACTTATATGCATCATGCATTAATGCATACAAACCATTTATATATCATTGGTAAGTCCTAGAAGCAGTTGTCTACAAACACCTATAAGAAACCCTCCTCATTTTTGATTTTATATCAGATCAACATTGCAAAACAAAAAAGGGGGAATTGAGGTTTGTCAAAAGTGCAAGTGTGGTTATCACGATATACAGAGTAACAAGGCAAAACAAAGGTGCAAGGAAGTTAAGAAAGAACTCTTACCATGCAATCTCTTTTTTTTTTTGAACGGCTACTAAGTTCATCTTTTTTGGGCATCCAGAGGCCGACAACTCCTGTCTGATACAAGCTTATAAAGAATTATTTCCTTATAGAGTCATTTCCTTTGGTCAAGTATTTTTAATTATTTCAATATGTTAGAATATGTGATCTGTACATTGTGACAAGATTACCCTTTTTTCACCACATATTTAGCTCGAGTTTTTTTTCTTAATTAATACATATTTAATACTTAATTACTAATATAGTCAATTTTGAAACTTGTTTACCCGCATACCACACTTTTGAAAATCGCTGTTTGTAAACCACGTTTTCAAGGTAGAAATCGCTGTTTGAAACAACTATTTCTACGTTGAAAACGTGGTTTCAAACAACGATTTCTACTTTAAGGTAAAAATCAAGTAAAAATTAATGTTTGAAACAGCGATTCCTACCTAAAAATTGTGGTTTCAAATACCGATTTTCAAAAGTATGGTATGCGGATAAATAAGTTTTAAGATAGAGTATATTGATAATTAAATATTAAATATGCATTAATTAGAAAAAAAAAACTCTATTTAGCTCATCGCTCATCTAACCATAAACAGGGCGTGAATTAGCAAAAATTAGATTACGAAAGACTGTTGGGATTATGAAGGCTTGACCCTTTCTGCCGGGCCGGGCCGTAATGTCGGACCAATAAGCTCGCACACTTCTTCCTCACCTTTCTGTCTGGGCTGGCAGGCTTGGACGGCTCCATGTCATTCTTGTAAATAAGTCTGACAGGAGAGGACAAAGAGAAGAAATCGCAAGAATTTGTACAGAATCCGACCCTCTGCTCACCTCACACAGTCGCAGCAGTGGCCAGTGAGTGAAATACAGCCAAAACCCCCAAAATCACCTCAAATAAGGGTTTCTTGCAGAGAATTTACGAAGACGAAGGAGCAAGAAATGGAAGGAAAATCGTATCAGCGATTCCCGAAGGTGAATATCCGGGACCTCCGCGACGACTACGCCAAGTTCGACCTGCGGGACACCGACGCGAGCGTGGCGAACGCGCTCCGTCGCGTGATGATAGCTGAGGTCCCGACCATCGCCATCGACCTGGTCGAGATCGAGGTCAACTCGACGGTCCTCAACGACGAGTTCATCGCCCACCGCCTCGGCCTCATTCCGCTCACCAGCGACCGCGCCATGAGCATGCGCTTCTCTCGCGACTGCGACGCGTGCGACGGCGACGGCCAGTGCGAGTTCTGCTCCGTCGAGTTCCACCTGCGCGCCAAGTGCATTAATGACCAAACCCTAGATGTCACCAGCAAGGACCTTTACAGCTCTGATCATACCGTTGTTCCGGTTGACTTCTCAGATGCCTCCGGCGCCGGTTTCGACACTCCGGAACCGAGGTCTCTTTCTCTTACACCGACACGCACAAACACAGACAAATACTCACTCTGCGCTGTCTATTTGCAATCTTGCCACTTTCTGCTGAAGTGCTCTAATTTTTGGTTTTGATGTTTTTTCGCTCCCCCTCCCTCGTTGGGTTTTTCCCGATTTTCGCAAATTTTAGGATAATTTAGTACGTTTAAATATTGCTGGACGATATTAATTTAATCTAAGGTTGCTATTTGAATTCAATCCGGTGTTTACATGTACCTAGGATTTCGTAAAAGGTGGAAAACCAATTGTATAAATGGAATCAAGTTTATTTAGCATTTTCCCTGTTTGTAAATGCTTCGGATTGCATGCGGAAAAAAGTCATTATTGCTAGCGTGTCCACTTCAGGCGAAGAAGAGAAATTTTGAAAAAAAAAAAAGAAAAAACCGGTAAATTGCATCTGTGAATCTTTATCGTTTGGTCTTCAAAACATCAGAAGCAAGCATTTTAATAAAAAAAATGTTTCAATTGAGGGACATATGCTGGGAAGGGGGATAAAGGAAAATAGGAACAGAAAAGT
The DNA here is from genome assembly GCA_033070095.1 of Escallonia herrerae. Classification (NCBI taxonomy): domain Eukaryota; kingdom Viridiplantae; phylum Streptophyta; class Magnoliopsida; order Escalloniales; family Escalloniaceae; genus Escallonia; species Escallonia herrerae. The sequence continues at coordinate 262,186 of JAVXUP010001027.1, forward strand.
ATTGAGTTTCTTATGTTTGTTATTAGGAATTTTAGAGTTTGGTAATAAGTCTGGCATTTTTATTGTCTTTGACTGCATGGAGGATCCTCTGAGCCTTATTGTTGATCTTATGGTGGAACGTTTTGTAGATATCTTGCATTAATGTTGTTTTGAAATTTGTCGAACAAGCTAGTCATTGTTTAGTTTTCACAGGTGTTGCATAGATGAGCACTAATTATTCTTTATGCATCATCCTACGTGCCACACATGAAAGCGTATAAGTTAGCCGCCCCCTTGAGAAATTGAGGAGCACGCCGTTGGGTTCCATGGGGTGACCCTTGGTGGAGCGGTAAAGGTTGCTCCATTGTGACCTTGAGGCCACGGGTCCGAAAAACGGAAACAACCTCGCCTTAGTAGTGAGGTTTAAGGTTGTCTATGTCAACCCTCTGTAGACCCTACAATTGTGGGAGTTTGTGCACCGAGCTGCCGTGTTTCTATGACCATATTTTGACTTCCACTTGCCTCCTGTAGTAATTTTTGGTTTGTGAAGTAAGAACGGTTAATGGTCATTGTAATCTTTATTCGTTCCGTACTCTGAAATTACTCTAGCTCCTTGGTCTACTCTTCAAACTCTTATGAAGTACATCGATTTCCCAACTCTCGGAAATATAGGTAAAGCCTCAACTGAGTGTGTCTTGTCATTTGCTTTTCAACTTCCAAATCTCCATTGTTTTTGCTCTTTGTCATTCAAAAATCTCCATCGTTTGGTGAGTTTTGATAAGACGCTTGTCTCAGCCATTTATTATGTGTTGCATACTTGTATATTCTTCAAACTTCTCAATTTCATTCTTTTAAGCTATACTTCAGATGCATTACATGTAAAACATACAATTACTCGAAGAGAAAAAAGTTACATGTTTGAATAGTTACTCGTTTACATTTGTTATTTTAGAGACTAACATGCATGACAATTGACAAGTTATTCATAGGTGTTAATATTGTTGATTAGCAAAATACAAGACAGATAATAGAGATATTTGCGGGTGCACAATGCCGTAAATATGTTTGTCTTCAATCAACTTTATTAATTCTTATGTCGTAAGCAATTGCCTAAGCCTCTCTAAAATACGAAGTTTTGAAGAGTGGGGAAATAGAGAAGTATGTTGCAGAACTGTGTTTAAGCCCTTCTGGAGTTCCAAAAATAAGCTTATTCTGGTTGCCCTAATAATAAACTTTGGCGATGAATTGATGATGAAGCTATTGTAAGACGATGTCGGACCAGATTATTGACACATTTTTTGCTTTTATCTTCCAGTTGTTTTTAGGTATTTGGTGCTTATCTTTCTGTAATGGTATGAGAGGTAAGTGCCATTGGGGCTTATTTTGGGACTCTTAGGCTGTTTGAGAAGCGTAGTAGTCTCTAGTTGTGTCTTAACGGAGAAGATGTTCGTTTGGGTTGGGATTTGGGCATCATTAAAAGTGGCTATTTCCTGCTGGAGTGGTATCAGCTGACGTGCTTGAAAAAGATTAGACTTTTAGAGGTTCTAATTTTGTTGGATTGAAGACAGCTTCCCTGCCTTTAAGGTTTTTGTTGGGTGAGCTATGTTTTAAGGATGTTCACTTTTATCTTTTGGTCGAAATTTGTTATAAGGACATTTTGTACAACAATATTGTTGAAATTTTCTATTCCTATTTTTGTGGGTCTCCCGTTGTGATAATTTAGTAGAGTGAACTGCATGATATCATTTGTGTTCCAATCTGGAATCTTTCTAGTTCAGTGCCTTCACTCTATCTTTATTCATGCTAAAGTCAACCTCTAACTAGAGCAGTGGTGTGTTGTACTTATGGTGACCTTTCTTTGTATTTAGGGGAATAATAATTGTGAAGCTACGCCGTGGGCAAGAACTGAGGCTGAGAGCCATAGCCAGAAAAGGAATTGGAAAAGATCATGCCAAGTGGTCACCTGCTGCAACTGTCACATTCATGTATGAACCTGAGATTCATATCAATGAAGATATGATGGGGAGCTTAACACTCGAGGAGAAAAGAAGTTTTGTTGAAAGTAGTCCTACCAAAGTGTTTGACATTAACCCTACTACCCAACAGGTTTGTTCTCCTACCTTTTTAAGCTCTAACATTAGGTCTGTTATTAAGTTGGAAATGTTCATAATTATAGGGTGTTTGGCGTCTATGTCATGTGTATTTGGTGATTGATTGCACAAGAAACTTCTGGGTGCAGTACACAAGATCCCGTATCTAGGGTATCTGTTCATCCCCGGGAACTCAAGTTTATTCTCCTCCAGCTGTTTCCTGCCATCATGATGATTGCAATACCTATATTGCTTTTTGTGTTTCTACTAAATTTTGTAGCACCGCAGGCTGTTTGGGCACGCAGGGGATGATTCATATGATGTATGCATCTACATAGCATGATTTCCTTCATTACACATTTATCAGCGAGTATTGAAACAACTTTTCAGTAAGCTAATTCTTTACTTCTGCCATGGTTTACCTGAAACTAGATAGCTAGTGTTTCTTTTCTTTCTTCTAGTGTTGTCTGGAATCAGACATTGCGACCAATTTTATTATCTGACGTTGTAAATAAGTGTAGAATTGGTGGCTGATATTACTAGGTATATCTCTAAAGGTTTGAAAGGAGCTGGGTGTTAGACCATCCATACGAGATTTTTCTTAACCGTATCTTACTTGAATATTTTGGGACAACTCAATGTGATGTGTGCGAACTTCATGTACGTTATCATGCATTTGAAGAAGAAAGGCACATTGTACTGATGTAGCTATTCAATTTGTCTCTGGATTGGCGGTTTCTTTAGGACTCGCTCAATCTCCAGCTTAAAAGATGCACGGAAATGGAATTCAAATTTGCTATTATTTTCCAATAATGGTGCTTTATGCAACATCGGGTGTTCTAGCTTTGGGACACCGTTCATATGGTTGTGTTCATTGGATTTTAAGCTGCCAGATAATGCATGTCAGCAGTTCTGCCACATGTTGAAGCATCCTCTTATCCCAGTGTTCAAGTGTCGGTGGTTGATTCAATTACGAGACTCTAAATTACCAGGAAGTGAAAATTTCGTTGTTTCAGAATTGGTCCAAACTTTGCGCAATTGCAAAATTTCAAGCAATTTAAGGAGTGATTCACTCTTGTTTGGTGGCATCTTCTGTGAGGGGCAGTTTGGCTGCATGGTTTAAGTTAATCAATGACGTTCTTATTCTCTCTTCTTTTTGCCCCCCTCAGGTTTATGTCACTGATCGTGAGTTATATGCCTATGATGATGAAGTGCTCAAGAAAGCCGAAGCAATGGGTAAACCGGGACTCGTGGAGATCTATGCAAAAGAAGACAGTTTTATATTCACGGTTGAATCCACTGGGGCAATCAAAGCTTCTCAGTTGGTGCTCAATGCAATCGAAATCCTGAAGCAAAAACTTGATGCTGTTCGCTTGTCAGAGGATACCGTGGAAGCTGACGAGCAGTTTGGGGAGTTGGGTGCACATATGCGAGGTGGGTGATCGATACGGGTGGCAGTTTTAGTTGGCTGACCTCATTAACTTAACCGCGACCGCGATGGGCCTTGCAATGTACAACCTCTCTTTTCGGGAATGCTTCTGAACTCTTGTTATATTTCTGCTAAATTTCTAAGAACAATGGACCCGGATTTTCCTTGTTGGAGCTAGACTCTGGCAAGCAATTATCACAGCCCTCAATCTAGCCAGAAATATATCAGGACGAAGACTATTCCTTTCCTTTGCATTGGTGTTGAAAGGATGTCAAATTCACCTTAACAGCAATTTTTCCTAATTATTATGATTCCACTAAATCATGGGCTATTTCCTGGACCCACATTTTGGAACGTACGAAGATTTTGGGTCGTGTGCCCATATATTTAGCCTTGAAATGTAACAGGGGTCAGGGGCGGTGTAAGAGCAAAATATTTTTTTTATAACAATCAGTTGTTATTGAAACTGTTAAGAGCAGAAAGTAGAAGTGCTTTACAGAAGAGGAAGATATTAGGCTATTTGGAACCGCCATTAAGCAAGCACTACATGTATATGCAATTTCAATGCGCGTGTGGCTGAAACGTTTTAGGTAAGCTCGACGTAAAACAACGAGCTTAGCCTTTTGAAGTACATATTTTGGCAGAAAAGCTTATAGAAAATATCTCGTTGCTACCAAGATCAGAAAAGAAGGGAACAATTTTGAGGAAGATTGAACTGCTTGCTCGGATGGACGTTGTCCTTGAGCTCCAAAATAAAGTTTCATTGGGGCTCTCTTAACCAATGCTCGGTTTCTCTCTCTACAGAAGGGTCAATTGTACCGTAACACTCCCTCAACTGACCATTTTTAGTAAGTTCTTACGCTACAATTCATGTCGAGTAAGTCCCTATGTGACTCATTTTGAAGGTTGGTTGATCTAAATACACAATTTTGTCATCCACTTACCTCCATTTAGAGAACTAATGTTGGCACCTGACAACCTAAATTCTCTTTTTTCAGTTCCATCATTTCAAATTAGGTATACCTCGTCCATGTTGGGTGGGGCAAATGCCCCACCCAACATGGACACCCCTCTCACCAAATTTCCCTCAATTGGTCGCCGCCACCTAAAGCCTCCACTATTTCATTTCGAATTGCTAACTCGTAAAAGCTACTATGATATGGTGAACGGAAAAAACTCGACGACGAGGCACATTTGGCGAAGGCGGTAACCCCGCCGTGACATTAATGAAGAGGGTCAGAAATGATTTGCTTGGGTTTATTTATATGTATATAGGAGCAATTCATTTAGACTTCGGAACAATATTTGGGGGCATACGCTTTATACTAGGGAGAAACTAGAAACCAAGAAGAAATTGGGTAATCGTGAAAATGTATCATGGAAAATATGTATATCCATGCATACACATACATGTTTTTTTTTCCTCTCTGAGAGAACACATATATGTTATATATAGCATTTTGGTGGGCGTCCAAGTTGTGAGAAAAGGTTATTAGCTTGAAAGGCAGTATGACCAGCAATAACATGTATCATTATGATATTTTTGTTTTCTTTTTTAGGATCTTGTATGTACTGAGTTCTAAGGTGGTTTCTATTGTTTTGGGATCAAATGGTCATTGACATTTTTGTCGTGAAGGATGCACATAAGTTTAATACTGTTTTCTTTCGCCTTCGAACAGTTCATTAACGGAGGGATTATAGTATCCGCCTTCGATAATCCCAAGGGGTTTACACGTCCGGTTAAATACTTGAGGGATTAAGTTGCCAAAAATTATTACTCGAAAGGGCTTTCATGTATATATTACCCTTAAAGCTACATGCCCACGGTTTGATTTGAGCACAACCAAGCGTTTTCAAGCTTGGCAAACATGTCCAAAGACTGTTTGAGGTTTATTGAAAGTGGTCACCATAGAGATAGTCACTCTTGACCTACCAAAAGATACCCAAAATCTTTGTCTGAAAAACAAGACACGCTTCCAGGAGGACAGCCTAGTTTTGCAGATTTGGGACATTTGGCTGACCCTTGGAAAAACATCAAATACTCCTATTGTCTTTTTCTTCTGCTGCTGCTGCTGCTGCTGCGCTAAGTACCCATAAATTTTTAACCCCTCAACAGGACCACCTACCCATAAACTGGACTTAGCTATTATATCTGTAATGATTGCCCCTCGTCCTCTTCTTCAACATTTGGATTTCCAAGATAACATATATTCATTTGTGTGTAGGGTTTGAATCTGTGCAGTCACCAGTTGATCTTAATTATGGTCCCCTTGAAGATTTAGTGGGTGTAGGATTGACAGTACAGTAACTATGGCATGTCAAATAAACGGATATGGCAAAGCTTATTAAGGTGTAAAGCAAGTACTTTCCTACTTAAACCAACACGGTTTGCTTAGTTTCAAGCAAATGCTGCCATAATAGAAGGGCTTCTATTCTGTTTGTTAGAATTGGAGTGATTGCATGGTGGGCTAAGCCTCAGTATCCCACCATTATGACTCAGTCTCAGATCAGAAGACCTCTTCTGGTGTTTTGAATCACCACATTTCAGACAGTAATGGATTCACCTTCTATCTTCTCATCAGAATCAATGGATCCACCATCTGCAACTGAAAATGTCTCTGCCTGAAACGGCTGGTTGATGGCGACCACTTTAAATTGGGTGCCCAACAAACTTGGGATGCCATGTACAGCTATAGGGTCAAAGTAATTCTTGTCTTACTGCTAGAGACCAGATGCTGAACATGGTATCCAGTAATTGTGCAAGTATAACAGAAGGGGATGAGGCGCAATAATTTGGCTCACGCTAGGATTGTGCATGCAAAGCAGGCTGACAGTATCACGGGGCCATTTGGGGCCTCCATTCTGTTCTCTGGAGAGCCAATGGGCACAGACCTGGGGTACCCCTTCGCGGGTCCATATGGATCCGGAGGTGGTCCTATGAGCTATGTGAGATAGATACAGGTCACACAGCACAAGATTTTCTTCTTCTTCTTCCTTTTTTTTTTTTGGTTACAACATAATTCATTTATTGTTCACTTAATTATGTCCTTATAAGATAAAGGATCTTTCATTGTACGACGTCTCTACTGTAATAATTTAGATACAAAAGATTGTCACTGAACTTTTTAGTGACAATTTTTAACAACAATTGCTTTGCTGCTGCTGCTAGAATTTATAGTGATAATTATTTCCGTTAAGATATATTCTGGGAGATTTATCTATGCAGTTTGTGAGTAAACCTAAATTTGCTCACAATAGAAAAAGAAAAGGCATAACACACACACACACAGTATGGGTCCTTTTTTTGGGCTCTCATTTCAACTCCATAGTTACAAGCAAAATTACCGATAAACGATTAAGCCTAAATTTGCTCGCAAAAGAACTTGCAAAAATTTGACTAGACATTAGGGGTTAAATGATATTTGCTCCTTTTGGCGCATTCTAGTTCTAGTTAAAAGGAAAAAACCAAAGGCACAAACACAATATGGATCATTCTTTTTACTCTTGCTTCAGTTTCAACTCCCTAGTTACAAGCAAAATTACTGGTTTACGCTCAGTTAAAATTTTAGTGACATTTATGGCGCGCAATTATCAATTAATGCCACTTTCTGGTGTAGAGACTGGCTTCATTAATGAAACAATCAAGCAAGGAAGAAACTCTCGAGGTCAAAGGGAGAATGTTTTGCGAGAGCTGATGAAGCTAATACCTCCCCAGCCATCGTATAATTCTACAATTATTGGTGTGGGGAACACTAGACACTGTGACCTTGTGATTTTTTCAGCCTTTGGAGAGCTGTTTCCCTTTTAATCTGAAAAGGAAACCAACTCTCTCACGAATCATGATCACCAGTAGCACGCATACATAACCATCTACTCACAGCCAAAACTTGCAAGGCAAAGTTACAAAGCGTAGGACCCAAAGACATGTTCCACAAATTCAAAGATTGTGTCTCCCAGTTTCAAAATCCTCCACCTTTTAGCCTTCCAATCCTTTGCGCCTCAACGAGTGTGACTTGTGAGTGCTCCATTTCGGACACTTCACACTGTATAATTGTCATCCTTTTAATGTTACTTGTGACAGGATTTACATAAAGTTATACGGAGTATGACTATTTTTTTTTTGTCATGCGATGACGTCGTGATTACTGTGACACAAATATTATGTTACTTGTTCGTATAATAGTAATTCCGCATCAAAGCTACGTTCGGAGGTCCATCTCGAATACAGAGCTAGCATTAGCTATCGTATCTGAGCCCTACATCTATTTTGAAATTGACAAAGCTCTTGTCTAATTGAGTTTGATAATAATCTCATTGAATCCGATGCATGGTTCTATTTCTGTAATCACTCAACACAACAAATACTTTTTAACGAGGTAGAATTTGCACTGTTTATTTTCCATTTTTGCTCTCTTTCACTCATATTAGTACGAAAAAATTGACTCTACTCGAGTTGTGAGAAGCGCTTACAATCTTTCATATAATGACAAACGGTAGTTTTGAGTAAAGCAGCAATACAAAGTCAAAGGACACGTGGGACGAAGGCAATGACACGTGTCATGGGCGGGAGATGATACATAGACTCTATTCAAATTGTGAGAAGAGAATATGATTTTTCTTTTTCATCTAATATAGCAACAAATAATAATTTTTAATAAAGTAGGGTGCAAAGTCAAAGGACATGTGGGACAAAGGCAGTGACACGTGTCATAGGCGGGGGATGATATATCCTGCCCGCCTGGCACGCATGCAATAGCTACATCCATTGGCTACTTGAGAGGAGAATAATATTATTTTTGTGAAAAAAAGCTACACAGCAACCAAAAGGGTCAAATCAAGAATGCACCACATTGATCAGACTTGCAGTACTTCACGTACGTTTACAATTACTTATAGACCTTATCTTACTTTGTCTAATCTGATATTAAGACAAATCATTAAGAAAATTAACATTGTTTTTTAATTACTGTATATGCTAATGCGCTCTTTCAAAGTTTACCATTATCAAGTGTACAAACAAACAGAGCATAAATTTTAGTCTAATAAAAGTGAACCAAATATGCAAGTAGAGAAAGAATCGAATCCACAACATTGTGGAATGAGAAGAGCAAATCATAACTTAGCATGTTTAAAATATACGTGAATAACGTCATCACATTACAAATTAATGCCGCTAGTCTTTCTTTTGGGAGGAGGAACAATGATAAGAGCAAGCGATGACTTAACATGCATGTAATAAAATCGCAAATAAAGTCATGGCACTACACATTCATTTGTAACGCTGTGGAGGAGCAACTTTTTTCTGCTGATCTTCTTTGTGCAGTTAGTTACCCAAGCATGAAGTAGGATACAAGTTCAAATAGTTGTACTACGTGCATGAGCAAGTGTACTAAGAGTGTCATTAACAAATTCATTTAAGAGGGCGGGCAGATTCTCAAGGTAGTATTATCTGTGTGTACATTAAGTAAATTAAATACGGTCTTATCAATCTGGCACTAGAAAAGTAAGCTAAAGGGCCTTACACCAGATAGGTCAAACCCCCAACCCCACCATCAGAAGATCAAATCAATCAAAAAAGTCACTCACAATTCGTCACGCAAACCAAACACATGAAGACCAAAAACCCCACTTCACTACCGACAACTTGCATCCTCCTCTCTCTCCTCTCTCCCTAATCAGATTAGTCCCTTCACATGCCAACAAACCAGATCTCTTCCCCTTCCTCTCTCCCCTTCGCTTTAAACTAGAAATTTCAACAAGAAAACCTAGTTTCCTTATCTCTGGCATTCTTCCAGCTGAGGAATTTGCATTATGGTGTTGATACTAAGATGAAAATAGACGAGTACAGAGGATGGAACAAAAACGCCTCTGAATTTATGATAAGAAACACTATATAAAGGCATCTGGTCCATGGATACATATCCTTGAAAGAGACTTGAGAGAACGAGAGAGACAAAACAGACCATAAACACATACATATTGTAAGTAGTATCATTTATTATAGTTCCGAGCTCAGCAGCGTGCAGTGATATTCTTCCATAGCTTGCATGATGAATCTCTCTCTCTCTCTCTCTCTCTCTCTCTCTCTCTCATTTATCTATCATGCCAAGCAGCATCTCTGGCTCTGCCACCACCAACTCTGACCTTTTCATCTTTCTCATGCATATACGTAGCAGGGTCAAAGGGCAATGTCAGTTGCACCAAAATATTATCCATAACATGATGCAGAACTTATTAGCGGATTTTAAAGGTGGGTTTGTGGTTTGATTAACGAGGCCTGCAAACAACATCCACAAACACCCTGCTGCTGCTGCTCCTGCTGAGTGATGCCATCATTAACGGCTCGATCTTGAACTGATCTGTCGTCGTCTTTTTGTTCTTCTTCAAGGGAGGGTGATGATCAGTTGGTACTGACGAGTCAACTACCCATGAATCATTTGAACCATCGTCGCTGCTAAAAGACAATGATGCTGCATCAATTACTCTACTTGGGCTGCTTGGAACATCCTGACCTTCGTACTTGCGCTTGTGATGAAGAGGAGGGTTCTTTTGGCCATAGAAACAACCAGAAGTGTTTGATTTTGAATTTGATAGCTCTACAATGCGTTGATAGCAGTCACTCACTTTCTCCTGTGTACAATAACACTACTGTTCAACACTTTTGATTACTTTAACTAAGAGAACAGAGTGATTTATTACAAAAACTAATGAGTAGAGTGGATGTAATTTATGAAACTTATCAGGGTGAGACCCGTTTCACCCTGTTTCTATCCGGCTACAAGGTTGTCAACAATGCGACGTAACATTTTGAAATGAAAATTTGGGAACACGACAAATCTTGTCATTTGGACTCCATGGTTTTCAATTGGTGTGTTCTTCTTTTCTTTATTTGTCTTCCATGTCCGAGACCTTTTTTCCACTTATATGGGGTTATAAGTAAATAACATCAGTACAGCACCATGATAATACAGTACATTAGATACCAGAAGACAGACCTTGGTGGTATTGAGAACACCCAGAAGTCGATTCTGATAATCAATGGGATCGCGAGGCTCGAGTTGATGTATAACGTGAAGCATTGTTGCTGTCGCCAAAACCGACGGTAAATAACGTACGAATCTCGAATCTACAACCAAATATATAATCATGATCTGATGTAGACTAGTCTTTGTCTTTAGTCAACTTAATATAAACTGATCAATTAATGAGATGAGATCGTCTTAGAAAATTACCAGCGACCAAAGTGAGGAGGAGACTTTCACATTGTCGGTAAAAATCCCAGTGGATCTGATGAGTCTCCAAGCCAAGCCTCCTTATGATGTGATCTAGAAAGGAAAGCGGGGTAACTGGGGTCATCCTCCATTCAAGAGTTGACATCACAAGAAGCTCCATTCTCTGTATGGTTTTGGCCTCAAACACATACTTGGTATCCTCCACCTATTGATAATATTGAACATTAATGAATGAAGAAAACTATATCAAGAAAATGATTTGGTAGAACTAGTACTACAGCTTGATGCATACTTGAAGATCTACGAGAAGAGGAACGTGGGTCTCTTCAACTTTTGCAGCCAAAGAGAGACAAGTAACAGCAACAAATTGGATCATCCAGCTGGGCTTATTGCCATCTTTGATGATCTGGTGGGTGTTCTTAGAGCTGAGAAACCTGTCAAGGTAATTGATGGATAGGATTGATGTGAGCGCTGTGAATCCGAAATGTGCTCCCACTTTCAGCATCCAATCCACAGCCTCAGTACGAGCCCAATGGGCACGTTCTTGTTGCTTTTCTCTGGAGAAAAGAGAGAGAAGCTCTTCATCTTCCCAGAACATATCTTCCTGCTCAACCTTGATTTTGTTGCTATTGTTATGTACTGGTGGTAATGCTTCTCTCTCTACTTCCTCTTCGTCCTCCCATTGGTGATCTTCTTCTTCGCAGTAGAGTGCATCTAGAAAGAAAGACTGGCTTTGCTGGTGCTGATTGTCACGGTCTGGTACTGCCATCTTCTTCTGAGAAGAAGAGGTCTTTCACCTCTATGCTGCTCATGACATTAGTGCTAGAAAAGAGGTGAAGAGAAAAGCAGTGAAGCCCCTCATTCTCATTTCTTCCACACCAAGTGGTTGATGGGGGTCCTTTAATGTCTCTCCCTCGAGGGAGGTGAAGAGGGACTTTGGGTGGACTCGGTTCTCAAAAACTGACGAGAGAAAGAAGAAAGGAAGAGAGTTTATCGAAGTGGGTTTCACGCTTGTCCTTTCTTTATACTGTTGAGATTGAGATGGAGAGATTTTTGGTGTTTTTTTTTTGGGGGAGTTTTCTTTTTCTTTTGCCTTTGTGCTTTCGGTGTGTGCACTCAGTGTATTGTCATTGGCGGGCAGAAATGTAATGGCACACACATCCAGCTGGATCCCGTGAAAAATGCCTAGTACTATTATATTAAGAACACATAGCAAGATCTTAGCCTTTTCTAATTGATTTTTAACTAATAATGTGCCCCTTTCTAGACTATCCTTGGTAAGACGATGGCGAGTTAGCCATGTGTTTTGGAGAAGTTGAAACATTTGTAAACCGAACTTCGTTAAGGGCAAACAAGTCGTTATGAATGTGTCACCGGTGACGGTGGTCTTTTCTTAATGTAAGAGCATTCTTTTCAAATGAGTGAAAGATTAAAATTAGCAGACCCCACACCATTTCACAACCACCGGATCATTTGACGCAATAACATTCTTGCCACACTACCTCGTAAGAGACGTCTTTGTCGAGAGTCATTGCCACCCACCAAAGCTATTGCTTTCACCATTAGCATTTCCATATTGTGGCCACCACCTCTGTTATGTTGGCACGCCATCAACCAACACGACAATGCCGCCATTGACTGTTACTGCCGCCACAACCATCGCGTCTTTTTAAATTAATTTTTAATAATGTTGGAGTAATGAGCCCCTTCCTAAACTATCCTTGGTAAAATGATGGCCAGTTAGCCATGTGTTTTGCAGAAGTTGAATTAATCATAAACGAACTCCACTAAGGGCAAACAAGTTGTTATGAATGTGTCACCTTAGACAGACGGTGTTCTTTTGTTAATGTAAGAGCATTCTTTGCAAACGGGTGAAAATGTTGAAATTAGCATACCCGTACCATTCCACAACTAGCGGATCATTAGTCAGCAATAACATTCTTGTCGTACTGCATCGTAAGAGGCGTCTTTGTCTAGAGTCATATTGACACCCTCCAAGGTTATTGTTTCCACCATTAGCACTCCTGTTGTGGCCACCACCACCTCCGCTACGTTGGCGCGCCATCAACCAACATGACAATGCCGCCACTGACGCTCCTCCCGCCACAACTCTCGTGTCGTTAACATTGCGGATCGGCCTACGTGTCGTGCGGATCGGCCTACGGTTGTCCTCTGCCAGTGCCGGCCCCGCATCACCTATCATTTCATTCGTATCTCACCCCCTGCATAAATATGTTAAAAGCATGTGGTGTTCAGTACTTATTTTCACATTCCCAGCCGAAGTCAAAAATTAAGAAGAACTATTCAACTATCATTAGAACTAGTAAGTTTTTGATAATTTGTGGTGGTGGTGGTGGTAGTTGAAGTGACAGCCAGCCCAACAGTACAAGTCAGCAACAAAAGTAATTAATCATGTTTAGTTAAGGTTATTACAACGTGAATAATATGAATCATCTTCGTCTTATAATGAATTTCCTAACTACTAACAACAAAGCACCCAAAACAGCTGTTCCGTAATTGTTGTTGCTTAAAAGTCAAAATCCCCTCCTTTTGGGCTTTTAGATTTTGATCTAAACCCCCGCACAAATCATCCTCAACACATCCTTTTTCTAAAATCAACAGTCATTCTGTCCCACTTGGCAATCTTAATCTGTTCAACAGGTGTCTACGACCCCCCCCCCCCCCCCCCCCCCGCCAAAAACAAAATTTTAGAAGCTGACACTTTATGGGACGAATAATCATTTGTACTAAGACGTAATTTTTCTGTAGAAAATTAGATTCCATTCATGATCAAAGTCCATTTGCACATACAGTTTTACAAAGGGGCTACTTTTGCTTGAACATGAGCTTGTTGAACTCTAGCCATTTGGACCTGTTTAACACTACACAGGTCTAATGGCAAAGCAGCAACTTTTGAACCATAAATAACTGGAAATATAACATTTCTATCTTGCTTATCAGAGGCCAGCTTCCCCTAACCACGTTCCTGCGGTCCCTGAGTTTTTTTGGCTTTTTGCCCACAAAAGGACTTCCAAAACTGCACCCCCTTCTGCATACTCTGCCCCGCATGCGTACGGCCTTGGATGAATTTGGCAAGACTCGGTAATTCCCCTCATCATGATACAAGAACATTGGCACAACTTTTTGATTTTTGTTGCAGCCTACAGCTACTCAAGGGTTCAGGTCCAAACTGGTGTTAATATCAAGTGGAAGTCTTGGAGATTGGTTCGGTTGGACCGTTTAAAGGTGGATCCGCAGCCGTAAGCAAAAGGTCACATGAAGAGAGGGTCATTACGAGAACACTTGCACATTGTTCACTCCTATTTTCCCTTAAATTGAGAAACTTACATCATTTACTTAAATTTTAAATCTTTAACAGCAAATAAAGACGTAGAAAAGCGTAACATGAAAGTCTTTTTCATGAATAGGTCATAAAATAACAGCATCTACGATAACAGGAAACTCTCACTTATAGGCCACCAATAACTAGAGGTGTCAAAGGGCCGGGTTTGGGCCGGCCTAGCCCGGGCCCAGAGGGCCAGAAAATGGACCGGGCCAGTAAGGGCTTCGGGCCTTGAAAACCAAGCGGGCCCAAAGTTAAGAAATGAAGGCCCTGTCCAGGCCCAAGCCCTAGGCCCTAATTTTAGGGCCTGGCCCGGGCCTATGTTTTTTTTTCTTCCTATTCCAGTTTTGTGTTGCATTTCTAGTTTTGTTTTGCTGGCTTCATTTGCATCTTGCTTTTGTGACTCGGTGCTTATTGATTGGAAGTGATTAATGTTGTTTTTTGGTTTTCTTCCTTCACGGCGGGATCTGACGGCAATGAAGGCAATGGTGGCGGTGGGATCTGACGGCAGAAGCCTTCACTGTCGGCCGCCGCTGCTCAAAGGACGACACGGCGCCGATGCTGACCGCCGTCACCAGTGGTGTGGGTATGGTGGCGTTTGGCCATGGGTGCGATGATGGCTGGCCGGAGCAGTAGTGGCTGGCCGGAGCAGTAGCTGTAGGTGTGATGGTGGTGGGTGAGGTAAAGAAAGGCTGAAGAGGAAAAGAGAGAGAGTCGAATGAAGAAGAGGAGAAGCAGTGAAGCACTGAAACAGATCTGAGATCTGTGAAGAGGGCCAAACTCGGGCTTGACCCGGGCTTTTTCCTGGAAAATGCAGGCCTGGCCCAGGCCCTAAGCCCTAAAAGGGCGGGCCAGTACTCTTCATGAACGGGGTCGGGCCAGCCCGAGCCAGAAGGGGCCGGGTCGGGCCGGGTTGCGGGCCACCCGGCCCATTTGACAACTCTACCAATAACAGCCCATTGTTAAAAGGATGTTGCCCAACTAGATCTATTATTACCATGACGATGACTGCGCTTGACCGGTGGCAGTAAGGTTAGTCCACAATCCTGAACTAGCCTACCCATATGAATGAAACTATAAGACAGGTTTGGGGTTTGGAACTTCGGGGTTAAGGGAATGGGGCACCCAGATCAATGAAAAGGCTGGACCCCCACCCCCACGGAATGTGATCTAAGGTCAAAGAACCAGTCAATCTGCTGGGACACCTTGCGTGCAAGAAGCCATGATTTCTATCGGAAGCTTCAATAGTGGTCATCTATGCAGCGCGTGAATTTTCAGGTTTAAATGAGTGGAAATTTCTAATTCTGCTGGGAAACAAGCAGTGACATAAACCAGTCAAATTATGCGTGAACATCCTAAAGACCCTTTAGCATTTGTACACGCCGCCTTCTTTTGTTCTTTTCCCGATAGCAACAACATAGCTCCATTAAAATTTCCAGGTAACAAATGTCCATAACAAAATCAGTGTACAGTGAAAAAATATTGTAGAAATGAAGCATATCAAGCCTTCCAGTAAAAAGCACAATAATAAGCTACCAGAAGCAGTGAAAATGTTAATATTTATAGACAAATAACACCAAGCCATTACCAGAAAGCCTATACATAAGTATCACTAAATTGTACAGTTCTCCCTTTGGTATGCAACAGTTTCATCTCAATACGGTGGAGGATATGTTCCAGGGTATGGACCTGATTAAGAGGGAAAAAAACATAAACTTAGTACATTTGAGAAGGTGGATAAACCTGTCTCCGTCTACACAGAGACTAGTCTAAGAACAGAATTCATCACATACATGTTCATCCCGCTTTAACACAGGACTGACCTTGACCTCAGTCAGAACGAGAATTTACCTGGAGGATAATATGGTGAGCCTTGCGAGGGTGGAGGAGGATATGCTGAAGGTGGCGGGTATGGTTGAGGAGGATACGCAGCTGCACGAGGTGGAGGGTATGGAGGTGGTGGATAAGACGTTGAATCATGTGGGTAAGAATGATAAGGAGATGGTGGATAACCCGCAGCCGGTGGTGGGTAAGGAACTGCAGAAGTTGGAGGTGGATAAGGAGCTGCAGAAGCTGGAGGCTGATACGCTGGTGGTGGTGCAGAGTACATTGAGACATGAGGTGCTTGCGGTGTTACATATGGTGGAGCTGATGGAGCATGGTTTTTTGGTGGCTTCTGCACCTACACATATATGGATTTATGAACAAATCAATCTCCATGCAATTAAATCAAGGCAACATAATCACCTGTGTGCTACTAAAATATATAAATAAACACTAACAAGAAACTAAAAATGTCAACTGACCAGAGATCGAGATACAATAAACTTACATTAGAGTTTGCAAAATACATGATAAGTCGAACCTCTCCTGCATACCTGCAAAGGATGGAATGGTGCATTAAAGATTTGAGAACTGTTAATCTCCATCTGCAAATTTCCACCATAATTTTGCAGCAAATGGTAGCTTATTGGTATACATGAGCTTTGCTCGGTATTTGACATCATTTAAATTACGTCATGATTATCGTTCCATGACATATTTGTTAGAGTGGTAGATTTGTCAAACAATATGTTTTTAAGCCTTTCTCTCATTTCCTGAGTAATCCTCCTTAACAACTTCTCTAATTTCCATCATTCCTTCCCCTCCATTTGTCCTTTCTTCCTGGTTCCTATGCCTGAGTGTTGCTCAATCTTGCCATAAAAGATGCTTAATTGTGCTTTTACCTTTCTTACACGAGTCTGGATTGACAGAGATGTTTAGAAAACTCTAACGAACTCTTCAACCACTATTAGATTCTGTGTTAGAGTTCTAGCTATGCAATGCCTACTTATCTAGGTGTAGTGCCAAAAATTTTCTTCTTCGTTCTCTTTTTATTTTTCCACACGCTGTTAAGTCCCCAAGCAGATCTGTTTTCTTCTTCTTACCCTCCAAATTTTGTCCATCACTCTTCATGTTCAGTGTCCCCTATTCTTTTCTAACCTGATAAAAGCTTTAGATCCAGTGCTATTACCACCAAACCATCCATTAAGAAAAAGAAATAAAGAAACAGAACTTGGTTAACAAAACGTAATACCCCAAATATATTAAATGCTCCCTCCCAAGGTGTCTAGTTAACAATAGTTAATAAAAATACTTTTTAAGGAGACTACAAGTTAATATGTAAATTCTATGGAGACCATGAGAATTCAAATTTGAAAATTTGTAAGGGAAATGTTGACACAAAGGTGCAAATTGGGGCTCATATTCCAACCTGAAAATCTGCTGGCAGGGAATTTTGTGCAACAATAACAGCTGCAAGTTTCAGAATCCTTATTAAAGGTCAAACTAAATTTCCACTGGAAAGGAGGGAGAGGGGTGGGGATGGGACGGAAAGTTTGTTCTACTCCAACTCTAGCTAAGAGGTGAACCTTCCAATTCGCAAAAACATTCCCAGTCAACTTAGAGATTGCAGAATGCATAACGCAAAGTCCTAAACATCATTCTGCTGGACTTACAAAATATAGAGCATTGACAGACTCGATGCATGATCTCCACATGAGCTAAATAGGTATAAAGCCACAAAGAGGGGAGAGAGAGAGAGAGAGATCTTAAAATAAAGCAAAAATTAACCTCAAATAAGCAAAAGGCTCAAAGAAGGAAATGGCTGTGCAACCAAATCTTCGAAAACTCAATAATTATCTATAAAAACGCAGGACCCAAAACATCACAGCATAAATTTGAGAAAACGAAGCGCAGAACAAGTGTGGCACAATGTGCAAGAAGTTCCGATCACAATCATCATTATGGGAAAAAGGTCAACAAGCAGATGCAGACGTAGATGCTATACACAAATATTAGTCACAACAGATCAAACAACTGCTGCCAACCGGATCAAGCCGGATTAATTAGACGCATTACCTGCCCGTTTTGGTCTGAAGTGTCCAAGGGCTGTCGTCGTATCCTTGTGAGAGAACCTTTTGCAATTGAACCCTAATTCAAGAACGAATTCAGTAATTGAAAAAAAGATACAGTAAAGAAATAATTCAGGCACAAAAAGTACCGTCAGAAAAATTACTTTCCACTGCCGATGAAGTCGTCATTGGTGATAGTGTTGCTATTGAAAACCACGACTTTCATCTCTCTCAGCCCTTCGTACAGCGTGAACACAAATTTCTCTTGAAACGTAGGGTTCTTGCCTCCATCTACATTAACACAAAATCAAACAAATCTCCCAACAAAAATCCCTTCTGTCAAACCATTAGATCTGTGCAAGTATACCTGTACAGGTTCGGGTGCGGAATTTGGAGTTACCGTATTCAAGACAAACGTAGGGATCTTGCCTCGATATCCATTCCGTGTCCTTCAACTTGTTACAACCGACAACTACACAGACAAATCACGCCTATGTGACTAATTATACATATTACACCTGCATGACTACTGGGGGAGAAGGAAAGAATTGGGTACCTGTAACTTCAAGGTTTTGGCCTTGAATGGAAGAATTCGACATAGAAGGGGCGTGTGGAGATTGGTGATACATCAGTCAACGATCTTGAGAGAAAATGGCCTTAATATCGTGTACCAGAAGACTTTTTAACAAGGAGTTGTATTACAGCGTCCTATATGTTGGTGTGCAAACGTTGACCAGGCCTTTGTGTTTTGTAAGGAGACGGCGCGGAGGGCCGGTGATGTAAAAGTAAAGGCGGCGACGGGGGGCAGCGGGGGTTATATAAGGGATTTCCTGGACGCGTAAACGCGCTTGTGTTGGTGGTGGAGATTTGCGTCGACACTTCGCTACGACGTTGTCAATGGCTTTGACAGAAAAGACCCTGTCATCGATTTTGCTTCTTTTTTGGAAGTTGTAACACTAACCCAGCGTCCACCTGTCAAAGAGTTTCTGTTTAGTTCTAAAGGTATATTATGCCTTTTAACTTTTATTATTATTATGTTTGAAACATTTTACTTCTCAACTTCTTTTGAATCATCGTCGCCGCCACCGAGACTTATCACCGTCCAATACCGAACCCACTCACGGTGAGCATCAAACATTTTAAATCGATTCGAGCCTTTCAAATCGAACCAATTTAATTTGAACCGTTTAAAGATCTTAACGGTTTGGTTTCATATTTTTCAAACCGACTTTAGTTCGATTTGATTCACGGTTCACATTTTTTAAACCGATTTCAAGTCGAATCCAACCAACCTATGATATCTTAATGTATTTTTAGTGACATTCCATTGATGATTTTCTTTCTCATTCATCAATGAGAACTTATATATCGAATGAAACAAGATTATATGCAATTTAAAAAAGGAATAATTGCGTAAAATATCCCTGTAGTTTGGGGTCGTTGCAAAAAAACCCCTCGCGTTACACAAATTGCAAAAGAACACCTGTGATTGTAATAGTGTTGCATTCAACGGTTTCTGTAACGATTTAAATAAATTGTCCAAAATACCCCTGTAGGAATAAGTCTTGGCCAGAACCCAAGCCCCGCCCTTCGCCGCCACAACACCGTCAAAGCCTTCCCCTTCCTTTCATCGCCCCTCCATTCTTGCCGAGTTTTATGCGGCTTAGAAGGAAGACTCGGGACCAACAAACTTGTCCTCGAAATCGAGTGCCTTCGCCGAGGCGCCCCAGCCGCGCAATAAGGTCCGTGCACTTTGAAGCTCTCACAGCGAGATCAGAGGCAACGATGATGCTCGTGCCAACCCAGCCATGATTCTTTCTACCACGACCTCGCGCGGTAACCTGTGTGGTTGATTTACCCAAATTACAGAAACTCAGATCTAGGGTTTCAATCGCAATGTGCGATTAAAACCCCAGATCTGAGTTCGTGCGATTAGGGTTACGTTTGGGTGCGGCGCCGGTGGCTGGGCTTTATTACGGGGTTGGCGACGGTGCAAATGGTGAGTTTGTGCGATTAGGGTTACATTTGGGTGTGGTGCATGTGGTTGGGCCTGATTACAGGATTGGCGACGGTGCACATGGTTCGATTAGTGTTGTCAAACGGGCCGGGCGGCCCGCGGGCTGGCCCGACCCGGCCCGGTTCTGGCCCGGGCTGGCCCGGCCCCGACGGTGAACAGTAACGGCCCCAGCACAGCGGGCCTGGGGCCTGGGCCTGGACCAGGCCGTCCATTGCTGTGAAAAAGCCCGGCCCGGCCCGGCCCGAAAACGGGTTTGGCCCGGCCCGGGTCTGGCCCGGGTCTGGCCCGGTCTGCGGCCCGGTCTTCGGCCCGGATCTGGCCCGGGGCTGGCCCGGTCTGCGGCCCGGATCTGGCCCGGGGCTGGCCCGGTATGCGGCCCGGGTTTGGCCCGGTTTTGGCCCCACTTGTTTGAATTTTTTTGTTTTTCCCCCCCTTTCTTCCACCCCTTTTCCAAAATTCCACTTTTACCCCCCCAACAGCAATATAACGGCTAGTTTGGGGGGTATTTTAGTCTAACCTCTATTTTTCAACTCCTTTACACTCTTACCCTCCCCAACAACTATAAACGGATAGTTTGTAGGGGTATTTTGGTCTTTTGTGAAGTTTCTAAAATCTATAAATTCACACCATTTCTCTCTAATTTTTCACACCAATCTTCTTACTCTCTCTTACCTAAACATTCTATATTTCTACAAGCTTTGCTACTATTTTCCTCTCCAATTACTACTCTTGCTAATTACTACTAGTATTTACTAATTAGTACTCTTGTTTATTAATTACTAGTCTTGCTAAATTCTTTTTAATTACTACTCTTGCTAATTACTACTAGTATTTACTAATTAGTACTCTCGTTTATTAATTACTAGTCTTGCTAAATTCTTTTTAATTACTAACTCTCTAATATTTGTTACTCGTTCATTCTTTTAATTGTTATTTCTTATTACTACTCTTATACTTGTGTATTTAGTTACTCTTACAAAGTTTAGCTCGAAATATGGCTGGATTATTGAAGAAAATGAGGCGTGCATCGTCATCACGAAAAACATCATCATCATCGCAAGCACCACCACCAGCACAAGCGCCAGCGCCACGGCCATCACAAACACCAATCCAAGCACCAACACAACCATTCGTTCCTGGACGAATGAGTACAGGCTGTATGATAGATACCCAAGCCAATTGGGAGTTCAATCAAAACATTCCAGATTTTGAATACACGCCTGATGAAGACCCCCCGCATTATAGTCAAGGACGCAGCTCGGTTGGCGAAGCTACTACTCCGTGGCATAATCTCAACCCTATGCCTGGTCATGATGAAGAAGGGCCGAGCAATGCCTCCGGTAATGAGCCAGAAGTCCAAAAGGGAAAAAAAGAAAGCCGAGTGTTGGAATCATTTCGATGTAGTTACGGTGGACGGCATCCGAAAAGCTCGATGTAAGTACTGCGCTAAATTATTTTCGTCTGGTAGTGGTAATGGACATCTTAACAGGCATTACCCTCTGTGTGCACCTCGACAAGGCCACGTCGAACCTACCCAAACGCAGTTATCTTTTGACGGTAAGTTATTTGTTTATAATCAGCGAGAGCAAAGAGACGGTCTCGCTGAATTTGTTATTCATGATGAACAAGCCTTTTCTTTTGCCGATAATCCTAAGCACTCTAGATATATGAACACATACGTTCAACCTTTGTACAAAAAGGTTCATAGAAACACAACTAGATCCGATGCACTCCGACAGTACAATGCTGCTAAAGCACGCCTTATCGATTATTTCGATAAATTTGAAGGTAAAGTTAGTCTTACTTCTGATATTTGGCAATCTCCTTTACTTTTGTTAGTTATTCTTGTGTGACCGCTCATTGGATTGATGTAGATTGGGTTATGCACAAGAGAATCATCGCTTTCGAGCACTTCCCTTATCCGCATGATGGAATGAACATTGCTATTCTTATATTAAAAGCATGCACCACATTTAAAATTAAGGATAAGATTATGAGTGTTAGTTTTGATAATGCTTCTAATAATAAAGTTGCTGTTGCAGCTTTAAAGGAGACGCTTCAACCTGTACTTAATGGTGAATTATTTCATGTTCGCTGTGTTTGTCACATTATTAATTTAATTGTTCAAGATGGTTTAGCTGCTGCAGGAGATATTCTTCTCAAAATGAGGGGTATGACAGCGTATGTTAATAGCTCGAGTCCGAGAACACAACAATTTAAAACGTTGTGTGTTCAATATAATATGCCTCGCAGGAGAGCAGTTACAGATGTGGTCCACAGGTGGAACTCTACATACCACATGCTTTTACACATTCTGGCATACCGAGAAGTCTATACGCATTTTCTACTAACCCAGTTCCCAGCCGGCTTGCCAACTCAAGAGGAATGGCAGATGGCCACATACCTAGCTGAATTTTTGGAGGTATTCTACACGTCTACCAATTTATTGTCTGGTACGTACTATCCCACCTCTCCTCTCGCTGTAATAGAAATTCTGAAGATGGCTACAATGTTAACAAAATGGAGATATATAGGACCCTTTAAGGAAATAGTAAAAGTGATGGATCAAAAATTTAATAAATATTGGAGTAACTGCCTGCTATTTTTACTGTGGCTACTTGTTTAGATCCTAGGTTAAAGTTGCATGGCGTGAACGCCTCGATACAAGAGATATCGAAATTAATGTGCTACACAGCAGAGGAGACAACCGCATTCACAGCAAAAGTGAGCAAGAGGTTTGAGGACTTGTTCAACGTCTATCGTAATTCTGCTGACGTGCGCGGGCGAGCTACATCATCATCCACTGTTGAGAGGTATTATGCGCCATACCTTCAGGGCTTTGAACATCTAGTAGCAAGACAACTACCAGGTGAAGGTACTTCTAATTCGGCAGGTTCGTATACTTTTTCCTCTTTTAATGAGATTGGTGTATATGCAAATACTGATCATTATTCTGATTTATCAAGGCAAGAACAGGTTAATTTTAATTTGTTAAATTTTTGGAAACAAAATCAAAACATGTATAAAACTTTATCCCAAATTGCACGGGATGTACTGCCAGTGCAAGCCTCCACGGTTGCTTCAGAGTCGGCATTTTCAGCTAGCGGGAGGGTTTTGGATGACAGGAGGAGTCGTCTTAACCCCGAGTCGCTCGAGCTATGTGTATGTTGGAAGGATTATCTTGATGCGAAATACCGCGAGCAAGATAAACCGATTGATGATAGGAAGAGCAGTGACTCGGATATTGAAGTACTTCTGGATGATTAGGTAATTTGTTTTTATTTTCCTCTTTTGATCCTTTTGGTTGACGTTGCAGATTTCTTGATCTTTGATTGCTGATATTTTGGATAGACATTCATTATTATTTTGATTGTTAGAATTTTAAGAATAAATTTTTTCACAAAATATACTTTTTTTCATATATATAAAATAAATTTTTACAAGCAAGATATATATTTTTTCGTATATATAAAAAAATAGGTAACTTCGCCTGTTTGTTTACAAGCAGCCGGTCCCAAGCCCGGATAAAAGGAGGAGGGCCTATGAATACATTTATTATTTTTCTATATAAATTGTTATGTGTTAAGATTTTATTAATAAAGCTCATCAAGAAGAGTATGAAAATGTTTAACATATAATAAAAAATATAATGGCTAACAAATAAATATGTATATACATACATACATATATATGTATATTACTTATAATGAAATAAAAGGATAAAGATTAGGTTCGTTAAATTGTGAATATTGCCTAGAGATGAAATTTAAAATTGAATAACAAGAAGAAAAAAAAAAAAAAAAGGGCCCGGGCCCGGCCCAAGCCCGGCCCTAGCTATTGGGCCTAGGGCCTGGGCCTGGACTGGGCCTAGGTTTGCCTTCGGCAGGCCCGGCCCGGCCCGGCCCGGTTGGCAGCCCCCATTGGCCCGGCCCCGGCCCGGCCCCACAGCAGGCCCGACGGGCTTGGGCTGGGCCGGCCCAAGCCCGGCCCTTTGACATCTCTAGGTTCGATTGACGACAGGTCTAGTGATGCAGAGCTCGCGGTGGGTGGCGGCGCGGCGACATAGGGTGATGGTTGGTGGTTGGGGCTCGGAGGCGACAGAAATTGGGAAGGGTGGTGGTAGACGAGACTCTGTGGTGGTAGAAATTACAACTTGGGTTTTGGTTGAGGGTTGCGGGCTGGCGGCTAGGTTTTTTTCTAGTGAAGGTAGCGGCTAGGGCTAGTGGCTAGGGTTAGAATTTGGTTGAATTGGAGAAGAAGTTGGAACTTGAGTGGGAGAGAAAAAAGAAAGTGAGGGTATTTTAGTCTTTTTAATGTATTAAAAACTACCAAACGGACTTCTTAAGAGAGTGAACATCACGCTCTATCAATTTGGATGATTTATTTAACGATTGCAATACTATTACAATCACAGGTGTTCTTTTGCAATTTGTGTAACGCGAGGGGTTTTTTTGCAACGACCCCAAATCACAGGGGTATTTTACGCAATTATCCCTTTAAAAAAATATAACTTCAATTAGTAGTATGCAAAGGAACAATGTCTTTACGTGAGCAAACCGATCCAGACTGACTAAGCCAAACCGTTTAAACTGACCAAATCGAACAGTCCAAATCGATGGTGTTTGGTTTGATTTGGTTCACAAATTTTCAAATCGAGGAATAACGGTTCGGTTTGCGATTTGACCCCAAACTGAACCAAGCCAAACCGTGTTAACCCCTAATATCTACTGACCGTTACCAACAGCCATTATGCCAGAATACCAAACTTACCAACACCGCAAACCATCATAGCAAGTGACCGTTGGTTTGTCACTATTGCCACACTGATCAACACCCTGGAATACCAAACTCACCGATACCGGCAGCCGCCATAGCCACTAACAGCCACCACCATCGATGAACGTCAAACCATCTAATATCATTCACCGCCACCACCACGTAGAATCTGAATCCGCCATCATACTCACCACCATTGCCCCTGCAACAAATACCATCATCAGATTTCATCCATCGATTAACCCTAATATCTTCAATGTACAGGAGCAAAATTCAAGTCAATCAAACCCAACAAAGTCCTTAGTCGCAAGCTAAGGTGCTACTACCATAATAGTGGTTGCACATTAGCACACGACATGTCAGTAGTTATGGGGGCGGCTTTAATCGCTAAATAGAGAAGCTTAAAAGCTCTCAAGTATAAAAAAAAATGAAAGGAAAGAAAATGGAGAAAATTAGAAAATAAAAAAAGTAAAAATCAATTATTAAAAAAATGCTATTAAAACTCATCAGTTTGTTAACAAAAAAAAGAATTTTTTTAAAGAGATTTTGGTTTAGTTTTTTTTTTAAATAAATAAACTGAAATGAGTTTAAAATATACCCTAAAGTTTAGATAGTTGTGTTTATGACAAATATTTTAAAAGTTAACTCATTAAAATTCTATTAGTTATGGGTGTGTTGATTAGAAAGAAATTTGCCTTTTCTTTTCCCCTTAAGATATATATGCATCTTAATTGACCTTTTCTCTCAAACTATAAGCTAGAGGTGTCAAAAGGGCCCGGCGGCCTGCGGGCTGGCCCTGCACAATAGGTGAACAGTAGCGGCCCTTTTTTTAGGGCTTGGACCAGGCAGGAGATTTGCCAAAAAAGCCCGAGTCAGGCCCAAAAACGGGCTGGCCCGGTTTGGCCCGGGCTTTTGCTCTCTTTGCCCTAAAGTGGCAGGCTCCACGAATTTTCAAAATTATTTTTCTCCCCCTTTTCCCCCTAACAGCCATATTTCCCATTATTTCCACTTTTACCCCCCAACACCAATATAACAGCTAGTTTTGGAGGTATTTTGGTCAAACATAATTTTTCTAACTCTTTTAAGATTTTTTATACTTTTACCTTCCCCAACAACTATAAACGGCTAGTTTTAAAGGACATTTGGTCTTTTGTGAACTTTCAAAAATCTATAAATTTACACTCTTTCTTTCAAATTTTTCACACTAATTTTCTTACTTTCTGTTATCTAAACATTCTACAAGCTTTGCTAGTATTTACCTCTCTAATTACTACTTTTACTAAATTGTAATTACTACCTACTCCTTTTATTCGTTTCTTACTCTCTAATCCTTTTGTTTACTAATTAGTAATTAGTGAATTCTTATTTTCATAATTATTATTATCAAATTCTTTTTAATTATTAACTCTCTCCAAATTTGAATTACTAATTATTCTTATTCATTTGTTACTCTTTAATTATTTTTTATTATTTCTAATTACTTATTACTGCTCTAGTTTTATTTTTCAATTTAATAAAAAGTTTAGCGTCAAATATGACTAGAATACTGAAGAAATTGAAGCGTGGATCGTCATCACGAAAAACACTACCACCACGGCCATCACAAACACCAATCAAAGCACCACCACAATAATTCGTTCCTGAAAGAATGAGTACAGGCTGTATGATAGATATCCAAGCCAATTGGGAGTTCAGTCAAAACATTCCAGATATTGAATACACGCCTTCACAAGATAGCCCGCATTTTAGTCAAGGACGCAGCTTGGTTGGCGAAGTAACTACTCCGTGGCATAATATTAACCCGATGAGCAGTCATGATGGAGAAGGGCCGAGCAATACTTCCGGTAGTCAGCCAGAAGTCCAAAAGTTGAAAAAAAAAAGCTGAGTGTTGGAAACATTTTGATAAAATTATGGTGGACGCGTCCTAAAAGGTCAATGTAAGTACTGTGCTAAATTATTTTCTTCTGGTAGTGATAATGGACATCTTAACAGGCATTACCCTAAGTGTGAACCTCGATAAGGTCACGTTGAACCTAGTCAAATGCAGTTATAATCAGCGAGAGCAAAAAGCCAGTCTCGCAAATTTATTATTCACGATGAATAAGCCTTTAGTTTTGCCGATAATGCTAAGCACTCTAGATATGTGAACACCTACGTGCAACCTTTGTACAAAAAGATTCATAGAAACACAGCTAGATCTGGTGCACTCCGGTAGTATAATGCTGCTAAAGCACGCTTGATTGATTGTTTCGATCATTTTGACGGTAAAATTAGTCTTACTTCTGATATTTAACAATCTCCATTTACTTTTGTTAGTTATGCTTGTGTGACGGCCCATTGGATTGATGCATATTGGATTATGAACAAGAGAATCATCGCTTTTGAACTCTTTCCTTTTTCGCATGATGGAATTAACGTTACTACTATTATACTTAAAGCATGTACCACATTTAAATTAAAGGATAATATTATGAGTATTAGTTTTGATAATGCTACTAACAATACAGCTGTTGTTGATACTTCAGAGGAGAGCCTCAAACCTGTACTTTCTGGTAAATTATTTCATGTTCGTTGTGTTTGTCATATAATTAATTTAATTATTCAAGATGGTTTAGATGCTGCAGGAGAAATTTTTCTCAAAATAAGAGGTATGACAGTGTATGTTAATAGTTTCGGTCTGAGAACACAATAATTTAAAACGTTGTGTGTTCAATATTATATGCCTCATAGGAGATCACTTTCAGATGTAGTCCATAGGTGGAACTCTACATATTATATGCTTTTACATATTCTGGCATACAAAGAAGTCTATACGCATTTTCTACTAACCTCGTTCCCAGCCGGCTTGCCAACTCACACGGAATGGCAGATGGCTACATACCTAGCTGAATTTTTAGAGGTAGTTTACTCGTCTATCAATTTATTGTCTGGTACGTACTATCCCACCTCTCCTCTCGCTGTAATGAAAATTCTCAAGATGACTATAATGTTAACAAAATTAAAATATATAGGACCCTTTTAGAAATAGTAAAAGTGATGGATAAAAAAGTTTGATAAATATTTGAATGAACTGCCTATTGTTTTTGCTCTGGCTATTTGTTTAGATCTTAGGTTAAAGTTGCATGGCCTGAACGTCTCGATACAAGAGATATCGAGATTAGTGTACTACTCAGTAGCAGACACAACCGAACTCACAGCGAAAGTGAGCAAGACATTCGAGGAATTGTTCAACCTCTATCGTAATTCTGCTGACGTGTGCGGGCGAGCTTCATCATCGACTGCTGAGAGGTATTACGTGCCATACCTTAAGGGCTTTGAACACCTAGTAGTAAGACAACTACCAAGTAAAGGTACTTCTAATTCAACATGTTCGTCTACTTTATCCTCTTTTAATAAGATTGATGTATTTTCCTAAGCTGATCAATATTCTGATTTATCAATGCAAGAACTGATTAATTTTAATTTGTTAAATTTTTAAAAACAAAATCAAAACATGTATAAAACTTTATCCTAAGTTGCACCGGATGTACTACCGGTGCAAGCCTCCACGGTTGCTTCAGAGTCGGTGTTTTCAACGAGCAAGAGAGTTTTGGATGACAGGATGAGTCGTCTTAACCCTGAGTAGCTCGAGCTATGTGTATGTTGGAAGGATTATCTTGATGCGAAATACCACGAGCAAAATAAACCGATTAATAATAGGAAGAGCAGTGACTCGGATGTTGAAGTACTTCCGAATGATTAGATAATTTCTTTTTATTTTCCTTTTCTCAAGTTTTAAAAATAAATTTTTTTACACACACACACACACACACACACACATATATATATATATATATAAGTTTTTACAAGTAAGATATATATATTTTTTTCATATATATAAAAAAAATAAGTAACTTCGCCTGTTTGTTTACAAGCAGTCGATCTCAAGCCCGGATAACAAGAGGAGGGTCTATGAACACGTTTATCTTCAATTTAACTCTATCAGTTTGAATATTTGAATGCTAAAAATATTATTGTATACACACATATTACTACATAGTTTACAGAAGTTTTATCTGAGTTATTGCTAATTGCTTATGTTGTGTTCAGCTCAGATTATGTGTTAGATTTGTCAATTGGTGGTTCTTTCCCTTTTTAGTTCTTTTTTCGTATTGTTCGGAATTTTGACATTCTAAAAGTTTTCAGTCGAGATCATTGTACTGAAGCTCTCTAAATAGAGACTTATCTTATCGAGCTGATTTTAGTTATAACAAAAGTAGTTTTCTGCTCTTGAAGCACTTAGACCGATGTGTTAGTGACTAAGATGAAAAAGATAGCAATAGTCTTCAATTGGCTTTTGGGGATACATAGAGCTGCCTCATGTCAGAGCTGAACACGTAGGGAGATTGGAGAGAGTTGATTATATGCAGGATGCTAGAAAGATTATTGCATATATTCATTATTACATATATGTGTGCGTGTCTAGGACATTTTTAGTTGCTTTAATTGTTTGCATACACATATATGTGGTAATATGTATACACACATTATTACATTACAATTTGCTTACATAATTATAAGAAAATATCGCAATTAAAGTCTTTGCTTTGAATTACAAGAAATAATAATAAAAAAAACACATGTTGGGCCCGGGCCCGACCCTGTATATTGGGTCTAGGACCAGAGTTTGGACTAGGCCTAGTTATCCCTCTTCTCTGGCCCGGCCGGTCCTGCCATAGTGGCCCTCTTGGCCCGGGCTGAGCCGGCCCAATCCCGGCTAATTGATACCTCTACTACAAGCTTAGTAAAAAAAATTTATAGCGCTATGCTATTTCTTTTCTCTTTTTGTTTTGTCTCAAAAACGAGATAATGTCTTATAAAAAACAATCAATTTCTTGTTTATCTCAAATATAATTTTGACGCAATAGTTAGAAACACAGATTGCACATTGAGGATACAAATTTCTCACACGAGTATAAAGATTACACCCTTTGTTAGTTCGTAAATTTTTTTATTTTTTTGCTTTGATTCTTGTGGTAATAGAAGTCGGGTATAGTTTAGTTTCACAGTTATGCCATTAAGTCATTAACAGTAGAAATAATGAAGGACTTACTAATTTGTTGTTTGAAAGGAGGAATTTTAACCGGCTTCTTTTACAATTACTTTGAAAGTACAATATTACTCAACTGTATAGAAAAAGAGAATAACCACATTTTCGAATGCATAAATAGAGAAAGACTACTAATTTGGAGGGGGAGAGAGTAATATCACGAGTGTAGTTTTCGTTTTTTAATTTAATGTTATCGGCGTCAGTGAAAATATCAACGTCTCCTATAATTGTAATAACTGTTTTGGATCAACCGGTATCCAGTGTTTTGTGCATCTTTATGAATTGACAGATTATTTCAAGTTAAGTTAAAAGTGTAGGATATGCTCTACTTTTAACTTAATTATAATTTTGTCTGAGACCTAATATGGTATCTTGTTTTTAGTTTGATCTTTATGGTCTTTCCCCAAATCAGAGTGACGGGAACATCGTGATATACTGTTTAGCGTTTTGCCTTTGAACAACTGGATAACTTTTGTTACCAATACAATTCTCTTATTACAAATAAACAAATAAATAGTAGTAGTAAAAAGTAATTCCAAAACTTCCCAAAGGCAGGTCGCGTAAGGAGAAAACTTGTTATCACAAAGTTCTATCCTCGCATAGCACAGGCCTTATCGGAGAAGAAGTAGCAAAGTCCTTTCGTACCTTCCCACCATTTTCTATTTTCAGCCAAGTCTTAATTATATTCAGATCTATGATGCCTTAGAGAGATAATAATCAACCAAAAGACATTTGAGTTTCTAAGTAAAGCAGACAGTCCTGTCAAGCAATTGCCCGAAAAGAGTTCAATTCTTCAACAATATATGTCATATCATGCTTTCCTGAATACAGCCTTTTATCGTGCATTTCATGCCTCAACCCTTTGACCTCGTCTCCTTCATTTCATTTCGTCCATGTCTTAAAATCTTCGTTCCAACCAGTCTTCGCTGACTCCAAAACGATAGGAACCAACCAGCAAGGCAGCAACCGAAAACCCAAGGAAGAAAAGTCAAAATAGCATAAACCACGAATTCATCTTTTCTGGTATTGGAGTTACGTTCTTATTTCCTAGACTTTGATTCCTCCACGGCAATAAAGATCAACACCCCCATCAACCAAAAACCAAGATTACGTCAAGTCCCCCCGGTCAGCAAAAATGCGTAACCCAAATTTCAGGATCAAGATCTTCTGCTGTACAGCAGAGGTACTGTTACAGTATTTAGCGGCAAAAGATTGTCACTGTTATTAAAATTTAAAATGACAATTTTCACCACTAAAAAATAGTTAGCGACATTTTGTTGGTACAACGTCTTTGCTTTACGGCAGAAGATCTTGATCCTAACTTTCAGAAATCAAATGAGCAAACAAACCATCAAATACAAAAGCCCAGATGCATTTAAACTTTACACCTCTACTGCCCCCAGGGCTGTCAATAACCAGACCCAACACCGCCTTCAATTTGCTACTCAACCCCCAAAAAGAAACAGGCGCAAACTTTCGCCTTCTGATTTGCCAACCAACAGGCATCCTCACAATATTGGGCACGCAAGCAAATTGTATTTGACGCGAATAAGTAATACTGTGGGCTTTGCCTGTTGGGGTATGGGGTGCTGAAGAGAAGGAAAATATACGATATATAAATGCGACTTTAATACGAGGGTATATAGTCAATTTGTCATAAACGTTAAGAGCATTTAAGTTAATTTATCTAAACCCGCTATGCATTTAATAATTCCGCAGGTCAACAGATAAAAGGCTTATTTCCCATACTTCCTGTCCTTGCCCACATTTATACCTAAACCTCAATGACACTGGTGTAATTTAACCTTAAAACAAATGCAAACGGTGACATAGGTTGAACATGTATTGAAATCATATTCACATTCTGAAAATATGTATACACACATTATTAATCTCTGAACCACAAAAAAATCAAACAAATCTAGTTCAATTGTAACAACTTTTTTCATGCAACAACAGTCCTTAGTTAAGCAGACTTTTGGTTTGTGGAACCAAAAGTCTAACCTAGGCCAGGAATATATAAAAAGAAATTAATGAAATGGATCGTTCAAAAGCCACTTTTTATGTACAGACCTCGCATGATAGCTACTTATGCAACAACGCGCTTCAATCACTCTCGTAGTCCTCTTCGTCTCCAAACGTAAAAACAGATGCATCAGCTGCCATCACCTTGAAGTCGCTTACCTCTCGAACCGGATTGGGAATCTCAGGGCCAGAAACATCTCCGCCAGTGACATCATTTTTCGGCTCACTAGAAATGATGTGCTTAGGGCCTGTGCTTCCCAGAGAGATTTGGTCAGTCTCACGTGTCACACTCGAGATTTGGTCCGATTTAACAAAACTTTCAGAGTTTGAGGTGATAGTGTTGATGGTTCCAGCGTCTTCAGAAGTTGCTTTAGCATGCCTGCTTTTTGATGACCCTGTTTCCTCTGCCTCACTGTCGGAGAATACATCATCCTTTTCATTGCTTTCGGAGTCTTTAATTGGGTTCGTAGCAGCTTCTGGTGCAGGCACATCATTTGCAGCGGTACTGGGACCTGAATTTTCAACTGATTTGTTCTCATCATTTTCAGTACTAGGCCTTGTCGGAACAGCACCATCGTAGTCCACAAGCACAACCTCCACTTGGAATCCTGGGGATGGCAGTTTTCTCTACACAAAGTCCAGGTGGCAGAATTAAGCTCCACAGGACAGAGAACTTAAAAGAGAGCATCGTCTAGACTCTAAAAGTAACGGATGGACCATCAGTAGTAGTTAAGCATCTGCATTTACCTTGTCGAACCCATCAAGATCACTTGTATTTAGAACTTTCCTGTTCTCGATCATTGTTGTGTTTAACCAACTGAAGAATTCAAAAGGCAATAGAAAATTACAAAATTCTAGATACAATTCGAGCAAGCATAAAGGTGTTGCATACAAATTTTGGTCTTTGCCCTTTTTGGGGTTTGCGGCCATGTTTTTTTTTTTTTTTGGTGGGGGTTTGGTTTGGGTGGTGGTATGGGGGTGGGGTTCTGCTTGGGGCAAGAGAGAGGTTTGGTGATCAATTGACATACCAGTAAAAGTCTCCTTGGCGGTCATGAAAATGAATTTTAAAATCCCCAGACAACTCCGTAAGACCTGGCTCCCCAGGCAGAGCAAATACCATTATCCCTTTCTTTGGTGCACTAAACCAAAAATCTTCAGGCTGCACAAACAAATTATTTCAAAAAAATTCAATCCGGTAATATTGGATAATTTAACAAACTGTTTCGTCATGACTTACGCGTAATGAATAATAGGCAAGAGCAGCGTGGTAAATCAACGGTGGAACCACCTTGGCAACTTGTTCTACCAAGATCATTTTAGAACTTGATTTTTTTGAGAAACTAAAATCCCTGAGTACTAATTTCTCACAACTTGCTGTTTTAAAAAAAAGGATACTTTTTAGGGTGGGATTAAATCCACACACTAACTCCTGGAACTTCTTCATAGGCTCCCTTCGGTCTAGCAAGACTCCCGATTCTCTTCTAATTACTAATATTTCTGCTACTAATGTAGTTTATACAGTGTGTTTTAACTTCTATTGATGATCGGATAGGCAACTATCGTCCATAAAGGGTGGAAAAGTATCGCTATGCATTTAGCAACCAATGGGGTGGATTTATTAAATAGAGTGAAAGCAGCCTGTGTGCGCTTAGTGTCGGATGCCTAGGAGCTTTGTGGGAGCGTGATTCAAGGTGTGGTCAGAGCGCGAGTCGAGGAACGAAGGAGGCTTACATGTGGCAGCAGCAATGACCCGTGCCAGAAACGAAGTGGCAAAACAAGAAAGAAGCCGACGATCGTCTGGGAAAGGAAGACGAACAGAAGGCTGCAGAAGTTTTAAGAGACCATAATTTAGGGCAGAGGTCACATGACCTCTACAGTAAAAGCTCAGGATTTACAAAGATGACCCATGTCACGTGATTTCTTTCTCGAGTTTACTTCCAGCTGGAATTTATAATTAGGTTTATAGTTGACTTGGGTATGACAGCTGGGGTTCTTTTCATATTCCCCCCTTAACTTTCAATTATCCCAAAACTGCCCACACAATAAAAGAGTAAAGTTTATATAAAATAGTAATTGATCCGTGATGCTCCCAATTTCGATTCTTCTAGGTGCTGACGCCTCCCGCCCCTGCGCCGGCCCAAGCTTTGTTCAACTTGGGTGAAGCAAGATTTCCTGTTTTTTTACTAACATCATGATGCCCACGTCCCATCGGAACAAGTGTATGGTGACCCGTAGAATCCTTTTGTCCTATATCTACATATATGTACTTGTATATAGGTAACAAAACAGAGTCAATCCTCATGTCTAGGGTTTGTAATATATTATTAGCAAAAGTAGCCCCGTGATTGTTGATCACTGGGGGGAACCAACATGGTTCCGTCATAATTATTTTAAAACTCCATGAATCACGTTACTGGAAGTTGTGTCTGTTGTATTCGCCCACTTATCTACCTCATTACCTCCAACTTTTGACCTAGGGTTTTGAAATTGTGAGAGGCCAAAAAAGGAGAGATTAGGTCTTCTTTCTGATTCAGACGCTTCATCTGCACCGTAATGTTCTTTGTCAGCCATTGACGCGATCGGCCCAATCGCCTTATCCGTATCTCTAGTTCAGGGTGTGCATAGTTAGGAGAGTCTCAGTGAAGAGGAACAGAGCTTAGTGAGGTTTATATAAGCTAAAAGTTCTGGGAGGGTTCTTTAGGATATTTCCTACGAAGCTTCTAATACTCGCAATTCCACATTGATATTACCCAATTCGGAATTTTCCTTAACATAGAACTGGTAATGTTGAAATGACAGGTCCTAAAGTTAAGAGTTTAAATTAGCTATTTAAGCTGTGAATGAACTACAATTAGAAGTCATTATGCAGTTACATTTAAAGCAGACATACCGAGAGATCCTTCGTTCTTGGGTGCTTTTTTGTATCAAAGAGAAAGCCTGCAGATATGAAATCACAGTAAATTTTATGTACGGGTTTTAAAAGTAGAACATGTTAAAAAGCTATGCGTTTGAAGAGGATCTTTCTGTGGCTTTGGAATCCAAAGCAACTGGCTGGTTGGTTAGCTCTCCATCCTAATTCGGGTTTGGAAAAGACCAACTTAGCTTGATACAAGTAACGTATTACTCACAAAAAACCGCCAAGACCGGGGCTGAAACCCGATAC